>UYYA01005292.1:0-28928 GCA_900624975.1 Angiostrongylus costaricensis | reverse complement strand
CTTTCATAGTTGGCCCAGTCCCCTGCTGCAAGCAAATCTTACGGTGGAATTAAATTAACTAGTTGAAATAAAAATTATCAGAATTTGTCTAATTTTTTTCGACGAGAAATAAGAAAAATTTTCTTCCCAATTGTGCACAGGTCTGGAATTACGGAAGCGATGAAATCGTGCGATGTAGTTTCTGTTTCGGCTTTGCTTTTTCGTTTCTCGTATAGCATTTCTCGTATAGCAAGTTGTCGACAGGTTTGAAAAGTCATAGTCGGCAGACAAAACGTCGGGCAAGTATGGTGATTCAGAAAAATATAGCTTAAATCACATCGCATTCAATCACGTCCACGATGCCTGTTGAAGTTGCATGCAAAGCCGATCTGTAAAGGAACAATCAACAGAAGCCTCCTTTATTCTTTACTAAGCTTTATTGTCTAAAAAAACAATCTTTAAAATTATAAGTATACCGAGCTATGACCAAGACTCGGAACCACAAGTGGGTATCGAACAGGCCATTGTCGAATTTCCGCGTTTTCCCGTACAGCTCGGTGGCTACGCATCAAGTCACGACCTTCTGCTTGAAGTTGTCTCCTGGTAGATATCATTTACTAAGCTTTATTAATATCGCTGTAAAGATATACGATAAGCGAGTATTCTTTTTATCCCATTCTAAACAATTTTGTTGGATAAGAGATCTGTGAGCCGTTACATTGGTGTGTGTACTATTGTTAATGTGTTTTATTAGGTAACAAACCCACTGAACCACCTTATTCACAGTTGTTGGACAGAAGTTGTATATTGCCTTGCATTGTTGTGTAAATAACATGCGTATACTAATAATTTAGGTTTAATTACCCAAGTTTGCGTTACATCACAAACGGTTTATAGTTCTTGCGCAATCCCGCGAACGCCCCTCGCGTCCTCGACCTGTGAGCCGTTACAAGATCTCTGAAATGGTTCCGAAATCCTGAACCAATGACTGTATTGGAATTGCTTTCGAATTTTCGGGTTTCTCCTCCTTCAGCGAAGGTGCTCTCAGTGGGATAACTTGATGCTAAAGTAGACGCTGTGTAAGACCTTCCCTTAGTAGTCATACAAAAAATTCACTTTTCTCATTTAATAACAATGTAATATTCCACAAAAACCTAAAGCTCTCGGCGTTAATCAATCCCTAATAGATGCGCCGCGCATCCGACTTCGTTTAGAACCGTTAGAGGCGGCTGAATGCATTTCTGGCCTTTTCAATGGCCCGGGATGGTCTAACCATATATTGAGCCAGTGCTTCTATGTTTTACACAAGTCCGGTATCAGTTTTGCGACCGCGGAAGGATCCAATGCTTCGTGATACTAGCGATGGATCCCGGCTTTATTACAGGGCGCCTCTGACTACTGCGCTAAACGCACCCCTGTCACTTAATATTCAACGTTGTTTCATGTTTGTTTATTTATATGATTTTATAAACTAATCATACTTAGCTGATGCGAGGTTGGTATAGGTCTTCGTTGTCGTTGTTGTTTGTTGTTAGACTCAGTCCCGTTCGTTACATTACGGCTCTAAAGAAGGCGAAATCGCCGATGCGTCAACCATCGACCAACAGGAACAACAGGAACAACGGCAACAGCAACAACAACAACGACAACGACGACGAAGACCATACCAACCTCGCATCACCTGAAGAAGATCAGTTTATAAGGTCACATAAATAAATATATCAATTATCTACCCTGAGTTTTATAAAAAGTCGGTCTTTTGAGATATTTCATGTAGTTACGTCTGCGTACGAAGAGGATAGCACAGTGGTAGTGATGTCAGTTATCACCAACACAGTACTGGGCACATCCAACCTTAGGCTTACTGAGTATCTCATCTCCCCAGAGTCGGAATTGAATTGAAATAATTTTGGTACCTTACTTGTCCGATAAAAATTCGCTCTCTTCTGTGCATCTGAGAAAGCCTCTAGCCCAACTATCTTAGGAACCCAGGCAGGGTCGAGGCGACCAGAATCCAGCAACACTCAAGATGTAAGGAGAATCCTCAAGTAGTAGCCAAAGCCACACATAAAGCTTAAGGACTTTCGTGGATTACAAGTTCGACAAAACGAATCGAATGAGAGAAATGCTCGGATCGGCATCGTACATGTGAAAGATGGGTTATTTGAATTAAAATAAAGCAAAAATTGCTAAATTCTGTACAAGGAGCTTTCGGATCAACAACGAATGCTGGTGTTCTTCATAATGACTCCGCCGGCCTCATAATATTCGTTGGGATCCAGTGTGTCCTTCGCAGCATGAATACCTCGAACGTTCCGCTGGCTTCTATTTTCTGATGGCTTGTGGGAAACTTACCAATATTCGTCGTAATTCGTCGGCGTATACCATGAAGTTTATGTGGCTAGGCTGCCGACCCTTCCCGGTCATCCAATGAGGTTCTGAACCTGATCTACCCCGGGTTTTTCTGGCCCAATGATTTGAAATACTTGCCAAGCTCGACGCTCTGGGTGAAGCAAACCCTGGCCTGAACGACGGGATTGGCTCTTGCGGTAGATTTGGTTAGATGCCCCAGTCCCGCCGCTTCACCTACATCTTGGCCCATCTTGCAGGGTGCGCAACTGTTTTGCCCTACAATGATGCGTGCTGTCGAGGTAGCCAATATAAAGGCAACAGCGTTTTTTGAGCGAGTTTCAGTCCTTATCTCCTCATTCAAGCACTGCAAGGAAAACTAAATTTCTGCAACTTTTCAAATCAAGTGATGGAACGAATACGAAAAAGTCGTACAGTGAACCACTAGGAAACTTGTTTCTTTCGATAGAATTCAAACTCTGCCAGCACTAAAACACAAAGCATCTTCATATAAAGACAAAGATTTCGCTTCGTATACATACTTCGGTGCTAGCTTTTCTTTATTGAGCTTCTTATAGGCATACTTCTGAATGAAATCGTTTCGAGCACAACATGAACAACAACAGCAGCAAGCAATAGTACTTGATACTTGATACTTGAATGACCCGTCCACACTGGTTGTGCGGTTCCCAGAATAATCCTCATTTTTCGGAGATTTGCTGGTTATGCCATTGTGGTTCCCTGGAATTCCGAGGTCAGCTTGGCCAAAGTCGTAGGTCGTCACAACTACAGGCAGTCTCAGCCCTTGTGGATCAGAGGTAGATTTGCTACCATGCCACTTATGATACCAGTACGGTGGTGGATCCTCGTATTGGTTTACTCTCAGCTAGGCTTTCTGATAAAAACGCTGGACTCCTCAGCTTGAGAGACGTTGCCAAGGAGACGAATACCCCGCTGTACATTGCACTCCGACGCCCAGGAATAGCTCCCAGCCACGATGAGGCGGTAAGCCGTTGGAAAGAGCAATAATATGTTTTCAAACTATGTGAAACGCCAATAAAGTTTTTTTCGAATTGGAAATATTTTACATTAATTACGATGCTAAAATTTTCTTGTTATTTCCATCCTTTTCACTCTTTTAGGCTTAACCCAGCACGCGTCACATACGGCAGTTCTCCTATTCGATTTTCACGCTTGCATTTCCGCAGTCTTTCTCCTTGATTTGGCGCTCTTCAAAACCGTTTTGGTCTTTCTAAGCCCTCCATTTCTTGTTGGTAACCAGAGCTCTGCATTGGTGGAAAATTTGGAAACAAAAATAAAAAAAGGAATATTGAAAACAAAATGGCCCTGAAGAAGACGAAAGAGCGGAAGCGTCAGCTTTCGTCATTGAATGAATACTGTGACGGGAACCTCGTGGTTGTTCATGAAGTAAACAGTGAATTATTGAACTTTTAGATGCTCAAACCGCGACCGAAGCCATAAGCAATATAACCACATGCATAAATTGCCATCGCAAGAGAACGAAACGAAACGCTTTGAACTGTACGAAATTCAGAACGGGTCGTCTAAAGAGGTGTAAAAAAGGATTAAGCTCTCGGTGTTGATCAATCCATGTGGGATGCATCATGCGCTCGACTTTACTAAACATCGTTTAGAGGTGATAAAATGCATATCTGGCCTTAACAATAACTCGCAGGGGCTTACCGACATATTGAACCAGTGCTGCTATCCTTCCAGACATGTTCGGTGCCAATTTGCCAATTAACATTTTAAAGAGGTATTCTTTAAACCACAGCGAAACTCCAAGTTTCTGGACCTTAAAAATCTTTTAGAAGTGTTTTCAGCAGTGTGTAGTATATATGTTTTATTTTCGGCAACGTATTTTCTAGCTGCTTAAGAAAATAACAGTCAGTCTCATTCCATAAGTTCTATAAGTATAGCAAATTTGGAACACTTTTAAACTTCGCTTAACTAAAAGTTAAGTTTAATGATTGTCAGACGCGTAGTCGTACCCAATAAAAGTGATCCGTTTGACCTGGCATCACCATGAAGGTGTTACGGTTAGGCTTTATTAAATTTCCTACACTATTACTCTGCTGTCAAAAAAAATTGGTTAGAATCGAAGATATTGCATCAAATTATTTTCTACGGCTACCACGAAACAAGCACGAAAAGTACGACAAGCTTTAGATGCACACTTGATTATTTACTTACTTGGATGCTTGGACGACCCGTCCTCACTAGTTGTGCGGGCACCAGCATATTCTCCATTAATCGGAGCTTTAAAGGTTTAGCCACTGTGGTTCCCTGGAGTCCCAAGGTCAGCCTGGCCAAAGTCTGCCTTAGGTCGTCGCCAGCACAGGCAGTTGCCACCCTTGTGGATTAGAGAATGATATGCCACCATGGGACAAGTTTGATATCAGGATGGTGGCGGATCTTGGTATTGGTTTACACTTAGCTGGGCACCCTGGTGAAACGCCGGAATACTTATTACCTTAGGAGACCCTGCCAGGAAATGAATACTCTACTTTACATCACAGTATGACATCCAGGAACACCTCCCAGCACGATGAGGTGGTAAACTGTTGGGAACCACACTTCATTAGTGGAAAAATTGCAGCGATTTCTCTACCCTTAAGCAGAACGCCAACTGTTAGCATAATAAATATCATCTCGCGTTTCACAACTTGACAAGAGAAGAAAATAATTTTTTCAGAGGAGAAAGCTATCCTAATAAGGATAAAAGGATAAAGCTCTCGTCATCGATCAATCCCTGAGGAATGCGTCATGCATTCAACTTCATTAAGTATCATCGGAAGTGANNNATCGAGTCAGTGCTGCTATCTTTCCAGACTCCCAGCCAAGTCTGGTACCAATTTGCTGATCCCGGAGGGATGGAGGGCTTGGTGGGCCATGGGCGCGGTGATCGATCCCGCGTTTGTGTCGCAGTGGCGCCTCCAACCAGCCTAAACTATTATAATATCCACTTCTTTCTTTTTCATTCCATGTAACATCCAATTATCTCCACGCTTTCTTTTCACTCCGTTTAAGAAGTTTCTGTATTTAACTCTTATTTGCATTACCTTAGTTTCCACATTTTTCAGGATCCCAACATTTCTTTCATTCGGTGTGATGCCCTTTTTCTGTCAACAACGGAGATATTAGGAGTTCGACTACCAAGTGAATATTTGGTGATCTCCATAAACTTTAATAAATGCTAGATGATTGTGGTCGTCTCTCTAGAGCCAGTATACCTATGGTGAAGCTTTCCTAATTCTTGACCACACATACTCGTTAGGGTAAGAAGTTTTAAACTGTTACCTCATTAAAGACTAGGTACCCGGCAACTTTTCATTCCATTGGAAGAGACTACCCTAACGTCCACAGAAGTGTCTTTGATCAACATTGATTAGAGCTGATCATCTTTGATCTATTCATCTTCACAGCTCTCATCTACATCACCAAATTTTGAAAACCAGAAATTGCTCAGACGTATTATATCCCTTCCAACTCCAATGACTTTAGCCCTAAATAATTTAGCATATAAATGAAGGTACAAGTGAAAGGATAATAAGCGAAATAAGCCTTTGAAATGAAAAAGATACAAGGCACTTTTTCAAGCGAGGCCACGATTTTTGGATAGAAAGGATCGAGATTATTAAGTAAAGAATTTCACATTAATCCCTTCCACAAGAACTAGAAGCACCCTAGCACGGCAATCTTAGCATCGAATTTTGAATAAGGAGTATCCACTCGACAAGTCCAGTATTGAACAACGTTTATAAGGAAGATCGGAAATTCTTAGACAATAGTCGAACCTACACACTAAATGATAAACCAAAGACCTTCGTGTAATACGGATGCGAGGAAAGGAATCCAATCGAGCAGTGTGTTTAAAGATCCATGCTAAAAAAACAAGAAATAAAATACCATGACATATAAGCATGCGTATGGTTCTTTTCATTGTTTTATGAAGTGGTGTTTTAAAAATATGGAAATATTCCGACCCCCGAGTGAGAAAACCTACGCACACTGGTCAACTCTCGTGCACACAGCAAAGAGGAAGTATGGAAACAAGTGGTTCAAATCACTCAATAGTCGGCAAGAGGACAGGTAATACAAGTGACATTCATGAACAGAATCACTTGGCGGGAATTAAAATAATCCACTCCAAAGTTAGTTCGATGGCTCCGATCTCTGCTCTTCTTTCCATACCAACGATTCCACTCAATAACAAATGCCGACTTTGTTTCGTCGTCGGACTACAGTCGAGATTACCCGACACGAATAACAGTATTGGCATTATTTACTATTAATATCACTGTCAAATAGTATAATATGATATAAATTGCTATGTAATAGACCGCAAATAAATCACTATTCTGCAGTGTTGGAGAAGCTGACCCATAAGTAAACAAGAAATAAAAAGCTGAAACTGATAACCAAACAAATGTGATCCGTGCAGTGCACGTCAAAGTGATGGTAGCGTACAAGGTGAGGATTTTATATGAAAATCTTTAAAAAAGAAAAGAGAAGCCAAATAAAAAGGAATTACGTGCAGTAATGATGCTGTTGAATACCGTTCCACAGAATACATTGATATTGGTGTTGGTTCTTGATTTCTTGAAAAACACAATCATGTTGTTTATGTTACTATCTTCACTAGTCATCTTGAACACATAACTCTTTGAAAGAACAAATAGAAAACAGTAAACGCGAAATCATATGGAAGACATAAGGATTAATTGTATAAGGGTTCAAGTTTGTCATTTCTTTAAACGACGGTTTGTTCGATGCATGCAGAGCATGAGAAGCTCCGTTACAGAAGAGATGTAACGATTTTCTGGAAAAGCGGTTGGATATCAGAATAAATTTCCACCATGCCACGACTCTTTTTAAAGAACCTCATAGCCATTTAGCGATAATCCATTTCATGGAGTAAATCTGCTATGCTTACAAATTTATTGGATAACTCCTGTCGATGTGGATTCAGCAGAGACAGCCTCCTTTTAAGAAGATACACTCAACCAATTGCAATTGATTTAATGGTAACGAATGCAACTGTGCTTGCAAACACGAGTCCCTTTTGTTCGCTGACTTAAGTCTTAGTCCGATTGTGCTGAATCGCAAGTTGGGCCCTAAATGCTGCTTCTGAACACGTCTAAAAATGATGCGGTGAAGAGGCGGGCTTTCGTCGTTGTTTGCTTGCACTTTTCTTCGGCGCTCCTCTTAACGGTACTTCGAATTGCAGGTGAACCCTTCTTTAAGAAGAGAAAGGTTCGAGGTTCAAAAAATAATAACGCTTACTTTTAAATTTTTCAACATTACCAGTGGAAACGACATGAAGGAAAAAGGGCGATGAAAACGAGTAGCAAATTTTTAGGGAAAAAAACGCGCGCAGTTGAAAGTATCGCTAGTAATAAAAGCGGTACTAACACTTGCACCGTGCGCACCAAACAGTTCTATTTGACAGACTGTCATAGTAACTTTCTTTCCCAGCCAGCTTGAACCTTATCGCGAAATGGATTGTCCGCCTGTGCATGTGAATAGGATTCCATTCAAACTCTGTATACCAAGTTTCATAGCGTTCTCATAGATTAAAGCTCACTTTTTTTTATGTTTCACTGAAAAATTCGCCCACCATCATCGCCGCCCACGATTTTCACGTACCAGGTTGGTTATCGGAACCCCGCTCCAGCCGTTGTGCGGCTTCGCTGCTCTTCAATAGTATTTATGAAAACTTTTCATAGGGTCAGCTTAGTTCTCATTGCCATTGCTGCTGCTGCTATTGTGCTATTATACTATACTCGTGTAAGTTCTCACACATGTTACACGTTTTGAAATAAGTTTTCGATTTGCTATAAGCCCAAGAAAGCTTTGTAATAGATCTGATAAATATGATAACACTAGGTTTTTATGGTCTAGAAAAGACTAGCAATAGAGTCAGTGGACACGTTAAAAAACCGAGATGTTAGAAACATTTAAAAAAAAACCCGGTCTGTACAGATGAAGTGTTTGTGATCAGATTGCTTCAATAATCGTGGTTTTTCGTGGATTAGAGCACGATCTTCTAAAATTTNTTCTAATTTCTCCCCCTAATAAGATAAAGTCGGACGACCAATAAGGTTATTTGTTCCCATGAGCATTCTCCATCAATCACAGATGAAATCACTGTTGTATGCAAAATTAGGCAATAACGCTTGTTAATGCAATCCTGGTGCTTGCCAAATCAATACACATCTTTTGTATTGCGGTCTATTACAAGTTGTACCACTTCGGACCTCGGAGACTAGCAAAGTGTAACAGTAGCGTAGAAACAGTGATTATTGCTTCGTTTTTTGTTTTCATTCTTACCATTAGATGCTTAGTTGCTGGAGGATCCCATGAAGCTCTCAAATCAAGTAGAAATCAAGAATAGTGGAGAGCGAAGTTGGCCCATAAGAACGCATTCGAGATCCAAGCTGAGTCAGAAACAGGGAGGTTGGTTTTAAGAAACTAAGTAGGCTGGGGATGATCATATGATAGAAAAAATCGCACTAAATACATGTCTACTTTTGTTCAACTAAAATTACTTCTCCCAATATTTTGGCATTTGAACGAACAAACGTCAAGAGATGTTAAAAAATTGGGGTAAATTTGTTCAAATTAGAGGCTCCTATTAAAGAAAACTCATATTCGTGCTTGACTTGTAGTATCATTCTCGTTTTAGAAGAAGAATCGTTCTCCACCGCCACAAAAACGAGCCAACATGAGTACTGCATGATAAATGGCAATGAATTTCATGGCAGGATTAGCATCAACATGAATCCAATTGACATGAAGGAAATGGAGAAGAAGTACCAATACTTGAAACCTGGTGGACAATATATTCCTCAAGATTGCAAAGCTAGAAGTCGAGTAAGTAACTCTATAAACCTTTATGAGATAAATTTCAAGAACACAGGCATGAAGCACTCTGTGCAAACCACCTTTATGGATAACGAAGTTGTTTTTATCAGATTTACCTTCCCATTAAATCTTTAATATCGGGCTGAATAGTGAGCGATGAGAAAAAGATTGCTCTGCGTAAATTTACCCCAAAGATTTCAGTGAAATAACGTCTTGAATTTTGTTGTTGAATTGCGATCACTTCTGAAGAGTTCTGAAGTCTCATGACTTCATTTTTTATAGATCGCCGTAGTTGTTCCATATCGTGACAGAGAAGAACATTTGAGAATTCTTCTCAATCATATGCACTCTTTCTTGACAAAGCAGAAGTTGGATTATTCAATCATCGTCGTCGAGCCGGTCGATCAAACGATGAATCGAGCCAAGGTTAGTGTCACCGGCGTTCTTTATTTGCCAATTTTCCACTTTAGTTTGTTACCTGGACCGGCTTTTCAGTCCATATACAGTCTGCCCTGCTTTTGTTTCGGGTAAAAAAAAATAGGCGAAGGCTATGGCTATATTTACTTCCATAGAAAAACACAATACAATACAACACTAGCTGACGTTTCAGCAGTATCGCCTTCTTCAGAGCCGCTTCTTCGCGACTTCCAATGAGGAAGTTTAGAAATGTAAGCTGTTTAAAAACCTCGCTATTGCTGAACAAGAAAACGACGCATTCATATTCCAATGCCGAGGTTAATAGAAAGTCGATCCTGGGAGCTATGGCTATAATCACAACATCACTGATGTTCTACTGAAGAGTGGAAATATAGTACTGTAAATTTCACCGTAGTTCTCCAAAACCAATGAACCATTGTTTTATTTTTTTATTAGATCCAAATAACCTTTTTAACCTTAAATTCACCATAGAGTTCATATACAGCTACTCAACGTCGGATTCGTAGAGGCACTGAAGCTGTATGATTGGCAATGCTTCTTATTCCATGACGTTGACGTTTTACCTGAAGATGATCGCAATCTGCACCATTGTCCATTTAAAAACCCTCGGCATATGGCCGTTGCAATTAATAAATTCAATTACAAGTTAGTTGACATAGCATATTTATTTATAACATTAGCTATCGCTCTTTTTCCTAACTTAATGATCATTTTTTTTGTCTCATATACTTCTGTAATTGTATTTCGGTGAATTGATCACTTAACTACGATCCAGACTCAAAGCACAGCTTACTATGTTACTGACACTGCAGCCGAACTTTACCAAATTGCAGACTCTTTTATAAAGAAATGTTTGGGACAAGCAGCGCCCTAACTGCGAATCAGTTCCGAAAAACCAATGGATTTTCGAACCGCTATTGGGGATGGGGTGGCGAAGACGACGACATGTATAAGAGGTAACATCTGACCGTTGCAGTGTATGCGTTTGTTAACACAACCCAGTAGTAAGCGTTTTTTTAAAAATCGCTGGGAAATCATTGTATGAATATCTGCTATTATACGTTTTTAGCCGAGGTTATTCTAGAAGGGAGTCAAGTCACAGTATGGTTACGAGTACAGTGTGGATAGATATTTAATAAAATCGAACAAAAGTAGATGTACTTTGCGTAGTAGATATTTTCTTTAAGGTTTGCTTTATTCTTCATTACGAGAAGACACCATTAGTGCTGAACTGCCTTCAACGCTGGGCATGGTAACAAATCGTAGACATAGAATAACGAGAGGGACAGAAGCTGAGGCTTCAAATCATAGACTAGTGTCAGGATACCAGGATTACCTTAGTAATCGAACGCGGAAATTCTGATACCAAGTTAACTCGCCTCATCCGAACATATTTAACTGTTTTAAATTCGATCAATAAAGTGTTCTCTTCCCGTTGCTTTATCAGCAGCTCTGACCACTTCCCCCTTATCAGGCCGAATTTTATTTCTCAAAACGTTCGAAAAGAATTCGACGAGTAANCATGGATTTCTGTAGAATGTGAGCAACAAGTTTTAGAGATATTTTATCTTTCTCCTCTATTAAAGATTTTGTTGGCTTTCTTAAAAATATCATAGTATTACAGATGAAAAGGTATTAGTGATAAATGCATGATTTCTTCCAAATTTTTTTTAGATAGTTTGATCTGAAACTTTGGTAAGAATCGCATGATACCAAAATTGGTAAAGAAAACGAAGCAACTACCCTTGTTCTTATTGCTGTTACTTAAGGGTATTTCCTTCATCTTCATTGATTTTCAGTGGCTGTCAAAGAAAAACAAAGACAGGATAAGATAAATTTGATCATGGTGTAACAAATCCGTTATGCACGCAGTTCATCTGTTTCTTCATAAAAGACTGCAAATGCAATATTATTCCCAACAAATTTATAACACCTTCTCATGGAAAAATACAAACTGGTACTTCATTGAGCCGCACTGTTTGCATCGAAGTCATGCGGCTCTTTGATTGGGGCATTGGCTAAAGGAATCGCGATTGTCTCCGCATAAGATGAAACCGTCTTCCTCATGAACTTACATGCTTAGCGAATTGTGTAATTCGCATCTGGATAGCAGCGACTGGAGTGCAAGGTTGTGATGATTCTTTGCATCTTTTGTTGTTCATCATTGTCCGTAGTGTTCTTTTCCTCATGTGTCTCCTCGCTGTAATCCCCAGCATAAATCTTAATTCTTGTCATAGAAAAGTTTCACTACGCAGATTGTAGAGTACAACGAATTTAAGTGCAAGAAGATAACCCGACCTTCGAATAACAAAGATTCCTCTTCTAAGTTGCAGCAGGTGACTATTCTCTAAGAATTACATACTTTAAAACTTTTGTTTTATGGTCACTTTCGTGCTGATCGGGTACGTCTTGGTTACACCTTAGAACCAAAACCAACCAAAAGCCGGAAAAGTATTTTACCAAAACAGTGTTATGATAATTGACCTTAGAGCCCTGGTTTATTAGGACGCGCAGAGTGCTTAGTTGTAAAAAGAATTAGGAAGGGATTCCGTAACTTTCTAGGTTACCACTAAATTGAGCTTACCTCTTGGGGCTGGTGAAAGAACATAGTTTCAGTGCGATAACTTGACTTCTGAGAAAGTAAATAGTGTCGCAGCTACCCAAATTTTATATTCTGATGCGTCAGTGCAATGAGCTTTAAGGGCAGTTTGGTGTTGATTAGAGTATTCAATTTATAATCTCTCTGACAGTTCAAAAGTCATGCAGACATTCAAATTGCAAGTAGTGCAATGTGCAATGTTACAGCCACTACCAAGTTGCAAATAAACGCTCTTTATATTACTGTCTCTTCTTTGTATGATAACAACTAGTAGTAGTGAAGTTGTTTCCAAAATAAAAAGGAAAATTTCGATAGCGCTAAAATCTTTCGGTGCTTACCTTCTTATCATCTTATTCCTGGCATTGGAGGGCGATTTAATTGGATTTGTTGCACTGCATAAGAAGGGTCGCAATGGCGTAAACTAACGTTTTTTTCATTTATATGCGGAATTAGTAGAATTTAAGAGCTCTTAAGCAAAACTTCTTTTTCACCAGCCTTCGACAACAACCGCAGTAATGACCCTAAGGCAAAGTTGAGGCTAGCGACACTTCTCTGCAGTTCAAATTGCAAAAATCCAAAATATTCTGGAAGACTAGAGGTGCAAGCTTGAATATGTGCAAAGAATGGTGGCTCAGAATCAGCATTCATTATCAACACTTCTTCGGAAGCATTGCTAACGCGGAATTATCCACAGGCGTTCGTAAATTTAACCCGAACTGTTGCTATTGAACTGTAAATAAACTTATAACATCGTTTGCTCGAGTAATGTGTTATGGTTATAGCACTTTATTTTTTCTCCCTTAATTCAGCATCTAAGTTCGTATTCAGAGACAACACATCATTTAGGGTCCTTGTAATAGCTGATGTAGCTCTCAACGTATAACAAACCTTGTGTTTCATTCTTAAAACGAAATCCACTTCGCAATGTTATCTTCACTGATGTGGTTCATAACGAATGGTCATTGGGTTTCAAATAAGTTTACGCTTTCAGTGCTGTTCCAGTGGGGCTGTAAAAGATATTCTAAAATTATACAGTTGTCAAAGTCGCATTAGGTTTCATGCCTACCAAAGATGCTTTCAAAGCAGTCTTAACAGGCAGATTTGCTTTGGACAAATTTGCAAATCCTTGAAAACTTACCAGCTGTGATGTTCCACACGTTTAATTCAGCTGATGTTTTAGGATAGCGAAACAGGTTAGAAAAGTGGTTGCCGCCCATAGCGATTTCCATACATACTCAGGTAACGTTCTCCATAGTGAAAACGATATTCCAATTCGATTATCCTTAAGCATTGGACAAACAAGTGTTTCCTGGAAAGCAGTAGTGACATCAGTGATGTCTTGGAACATTTGGTCTTGTATCAGCTGATATTCTTGATACGGATCCATGTCCTTCCATCTTCTTCTGTTTTCATTTCGCAGCTACGTTCTATGTGAAAGTCCTCAAAATCACAGTTGTGCCTCTACCAGATCTTTCACTTGAACTAACATTGAGAAACAGTTTCATTCATGATCGAACTTTCGTGCCAATGGGTGAAATCACAACGTCAGTGAATAATTAATTCTTAGAGCTTATCTAAAGCATTGATGAGTATCTAGGTCGTCTTCTCCGGTAGGATTTCCTTAATTTGTTGTCGAAAAAACATCCATCGTTTGCAACTAACATTGGAACCGCAATATTTCAACTTGATTCAACTCTGAACAAGTAGGAAGAAAGTTGAAATTGTGCGTCTGTGGCGCGATCTCGCAATCTAGCNCTTCATATTCCAGTATTCCATTAGTCGTTTGCTAAGCGAAATAAGAATGAGGAGGTTGTTGTTGGTATCAGCATCAGGTTCCTACATGACTGTTTTGAAATGCTTCCGGCAATCCACCATTATGTTGAAAGCTGAACGAAAGTTTCTTCCTGTGGTCCCTCTCATGCCTAAGATGTCCTAATAGTAGGTCGTTATAAAAAAAGGGTAAAGCTCTTGGCGTTGATCAATCCCTGAAAGATATGCTTTGCATTTGACTTCATTAAGCATTGTTTGGAGGAGATTGAATGCATATCTGGCCTTTACAATGACTCGCGGTGGCCTACCGTTGCATCGACCTACTGCTGCGATCCCCTCAGACAAGTCTGGTACCAATTTACCAACCCCGGAGAGGTGGCTTGATGAGCAACGGACGCGGGAGTCAAACCCATGTGTGTTACAGGGTACCTTCCATAACCCCTGTGCCACACGCACCGTTGTAAGTTGCTATAGTGGGAATAAACAAAAATCTCAAAAGACTAAGAACTTTTGTCACTAGACGAACTTATAATAAATTTACTAAAACAAATCTAGTGGAATTTTAAGCAAAAAGTATGGCAAAAGTTTCATGAATCGTCTGAAAATCATACTATACGATTCAATACGGCGACCATTCTATGTGCTTCATGCTAAGATCTAATCTATTGTGCTCTACACAATAATTAGAATGCTTCAGGAAGTTTTAGGCAAACGTGAGAATGGTTGTTTAGAGTGAAATTCGCCGGATACAATGTCGATAGATACAACGACACTATTGCTCGGTACACAATGATAGAGCACACTCGTGATAAGGTTAATCCAGAAAATCCGTGAGTTTTCTAGCTTATCTTAACCCTTTTATTTACTGCCTTTAACACCTGCGGTCCGAAGTTTGGCAAATATCTCAGCATTATATACGAGTTATATTCCTAGCTTATCATTTGGTACTTGATAGTTGGTACTTGAATGGCCCGCCCTCACTAGTTGTGCGAGACGCAGCATAATCTCCATTTCTCCGAGATTTATTGCTTAAGCCATTATGGTTCCCTGGAGTTCCGAGGTCAGCCTAGCCAAAGTCTGCTCCAGGTCTTCACCACGACAGGCAGTCGCAGCTCTTGTGGATCAGAGGGAGATTTACCACCATGTGACTGTGATACCAAGACGGTGGTGGAACATGCTATTGGTTTACTCTTAGCTAGGAATAGCTCTTCCTGGTGGAAACCCTAGACTCCTTTCCGACTTGGAAAAACCTGACAGAAAGATGAATTCCCCTGCCGTATATGGCAGCCCGGCACCCAGGAACACCACGCAACCACGATGAGGCGGTAAGCCTTTGGGAAGATCATTTGCTACTAGGATGAACAGATCACCGACTCCGAGATAACTGGTATTATCTGGATTACTCGATAGGGACGATAACATGGTTTCAGTTCACCAGTAATCACACGAGAAAAACACACTGAAATTCTTGAAAAGCTGGCATTTTGTTTTACGTTAAAGCTACAAATAATGAAGTGTACGACGTCGATCAATTTCTATATTCATCATACATACAACTACATCAAGCATCGTTAAAATGATCGAACTCACATCTGATTTATAAAATGAATTTTAGTAACTTATAGATGTAGCAAAGCGATGGTCTGAAAATTTGTTGTTCCCGGGAGGTTGACACGCATGGCAAGACAAGGGTACAGCGTTGGACCAGCGATCAACACTGTAAACATTGCAGGGCACCTCTAATTTCTGCGCTACATCTACCTGCTCTGGCTGCAATACCAAAAAAGAAACACTCAGTTTTCTTTGCTTCATATTCTTCTTACGTAGAAGAACTGTAACGATATTAGAAGACAACATGAGAAACACATCTGTGAGAAACTCTTCCAACCGTCGAGATGCTGAAATTTTTTTGAAAAAAAAGTTTTTGCCGTGATTTTTTATATAAGAAGAAAAAACGAAAAACAAACTCGCTGTTTGGACTACAGAGAAGCATTATGTCAAAAGCATTTAATTATTATCACAATCTTAACCTTTCCATTTATTGCCCACTCGTTTTAATGGAGGGGTATGTTGCGAAATATAACGTTTATGAGGCTGAGATATTTGCAAAACTCTGGGCCGTAGGTGTCTGCGGTAGAGAATGAACGTGCTGTTGTCCTTTTCGGGGGCTAACGCCTTCACCAGCACATCATGCGGGTCCTTGGTTTCGCCTGTCTCTCAGTTAGTTCTATTGATCGGCGCCATCAGCAATTACCCGTCAACGAGACTGATATAGGGAGCCCAAATCAGCAACGAACCGAGTTAACCTGAGGCTTTAGCTATAATCACAATCTTAACCTTTTCATTTGCTGTCTACTCTTTTTAACGCGAACGCGTTAGCCTCCGGAAAGTGTACTAACACGTTCGTTCCCCACCGCTGCCACCTACGGTCCGGAGTTTTGCAAATATTTCAGCATCTCAGAATCTCAATATCTAGAAGTTATATTTAATTATTATTCGGATAGGGTGCGTGTGGCGCAGTGGTCGGAGGCGCCCTGCAACATGCATGTAGAAACGATTCCGGCCCCGATGGCCCACCAAGCCTTCTATCTATCCGGGGTCGGCAAATTGCCATCAGACATGTCTGAGAGGATAGCTGCACTGGCTTTACGCATCGGTAGGCCACCGCGAGTCATTGTAAAAGCCAGATATGCATTCAATCACCTCCAAACGATGCTTGGTAAAGTCGAATGCATGGAGCATCCCTCGAAGATTGATCAACAGCGAGAGCTTCATCCTTTTATTTTATTTTATTATCCGGTTTTTAGCTGTAGATACAACTTATTGGCGCTGACGAAGCGAGATTGGAAGACGGACGGTCTGAATTCTCTCTCATACAAGCTGATAAACATCCCAATGAAACCGCTTTTCACTCATATATTCGTCGATTTGTTAGAAAACTATGAGAGAAAGCACGTTGAAGAGGAATTCTGCAGATAGCTGAAGAACAAGGTGACGCATCGCTCATAGTCACACTCTGCCATTCAAACGGTGAACAGCGTCTTCTGGAGCAGCATATATATTTTTTCGATTCTCCATTTTTCAGTCAGCTCCACCAATCCACATGGAAAATCCATTTTCCTCCTATTTTTCCGTTCCGCGTTTTGTTTTCTTTTTGCTAATCGAGTAAAGTGTTATGCATTGGAAATGTTAGTCTTCTTTTCTTGTTCTCGATTCCCTTGCGCGTGTGTCAGTTGTCGTTCTTTTTGAATTATTCTTGGAAGAACTGGTAGGAGTTTCCACTTTTCTTCAGCACACTTTAGGTTGCCTGAAAATTGTTTCTATCTTTTTTTTTGCCGTCAACTTTAACGAGACATATCTAATTTCGTTACTTTCATTAAACTTTGTTATTTGATCGGTGTACATTATTTCATTTATAAGGTAACACGAGGTTCTTGCCAAATATTTATTCGGCTGACGTTTCGACATCTTCGCCTTCATCAGAAGCGATGATAGGAGTCCATGGTCAGTAGTCGTTCGCCTTGTGGATGTGATGTCTCATTCTTCGTATCTAGTCGAATCTTCTTCGATGAACCATTGCGCGAATGAGGCACCTCGGCCGGCATCAGTACTTTATACAGGACGATAGTTGCCGATAATAGCTATCCGTTGATAATAATTTTTTTTTCAACCGATAGTCCATCCTTGAGCATGTGGTATTACATTAGCAAACAAATAACGAAAAAAGAGTGAATACTATGTTATTTAAAATGAAAATCGCCACACTTCACGAAGTTTCTTTTCTGCCAAATGCATTTATTAATTTGCTAAAACTAATAAACAAATGAAACGCTAGGCTTCTGAGTCAACGGACTTTCGGAAGCTAATACTAGGAGCAGCTTCTAAGTTGTGGATTTCTCGGCAGTCCGTTCTAAGGTGGATGAAAAAGTATCACTTAGACAGCTAGCGAAAGATCTGCTGAGTGAGGCGAAAAAGTAAAAGTCGTTTAACCCAATTCCTTGTGATAAAGAGCAATAAAATTAGTTGGTTTGGTTCGTAAATGTTTGCCGCAGATTTCCCAGTTTATGGTTCATTTCTAGACGTCACACGTTTGACGCAATAATTTCTCCACTACTTAACAAATTATATTGATTGATTCCATCCGCTATAACAAAGCGATTATTGTATTCATTAAGGCCAAAGTTTAGTCATTCCAAAAAAAAGTTTTCTTCTCACAGAATTGTTTCGGCCCCTCGTATAGCCAGTTTTCGTGCAGACCCTATCTTTTGTCCAGGACAACCTTCCTAACTATGAATTTGCTAGGATAATGCTGAGGTATTGGCAAAACTCCGGACCGCATGTGTTTGCGGTGGGAAACGAACGCGCTATTGCCCTTTCCGGGGAGTTACGCGTTCACCACCACACCATGCGGGTCCTTCGTTTCGCCTGTTTCTCAGCTAGTTCTATTGATCGGCGCCATCAGCAATCACCCGTCAACGGGACTGATTTAGGGAGCTCAAATCGGCAATGAACCTAGTTAAGCTGAGACTGAAGTCGAAGTCACAATCTTAACCTTTTTTATTTACTGCCTATAAAAATAAAAAAGGTTAAGAGTATTACGTTGCTGTTAACTCACTTACATGGAACTTGATTTTAGAGTATTCGCTTCTCGTTTTGAACTATGATAGAACAGATCTGCTTCTGTCTTTCTACTGGTGCTCAGTTCTTCCATAGGTTATCATAGTATTCCGCATAGGTTTATTCTCCTATTAAAGCACTCTAATTGTTATCGTCGATGACAGCGGATCATCAGGTTTCCTTTCCTTCTAAGCTCTCTTCTATGCCAGAAAACATTTCAATACTCGACTAGCTAAAACATGCTATATCCTATCAACACACGTGCATAGAACTTTGTTAAAAAAAATCAGGTTGTCTGTCTTGTAAATACATCAAGTTGAAAACCGGTGATGTCAATCTTTGCTCGTAAACTATTCGCCCGCTATTTCAATTGAGTGCAGAATTGATCTTAGTCCAGTGCCAAAGTCAATCACCTTTGAGCGTAATCAAAAGTCGAGAACTGATAATCGAATAACCTAGAACGAATTACTTTGAAAAGCTTATTAAGGTGACTCCAGCTTATCAGAAAGCGAAAACATCTAACAAATGGTTGAACACAACTACATCAATGCTAAAATATACTGAGATGTTTGACCTTGTTGGGATATTTTTAACATTCTGTTAGAAAAATGCACCTCAGATATCAGTTGACAGTAGTGCGAAAACTCAAGGAAAATTCGAAGTACTTGCCAGGAAAAATGACCATTATCTAATTGTCTGCGGTCGGAGGGAAGCGTTTTTTCCATCACCCAAAAGAAACTTTTGGGTAAATTCTGATTTATCAGATGGATTAAAAGCACGCGAATATAGAACAAGTACAGGTGAAAGTGGTCAGTCAAGGAACATCAGGCGATTACCGTCCACTCACAAAGATACTGGATGGCAATCCAGAAGTCGGATGAGCTAAAATATGACTTCACTTTATTCACCATAATAACTAAGGTACTAATAGAGCTAATCCTGCATTTCATAGAGAACTGCCAGTATTCGACAACAATCATGGAAAAGACAAAGTTCCAAATTTACACCGAAACCATACATCCAATCATCTTGTTAGATGGCGATTGCAATATAACAAACCAAATGGTGAATTTCTGGGATACGCAGATGCAATAATAGGTATTCAAAATAAAACAAAATAGACGGAAAACCTACCCGATCTAGAAAGAAAAAACACTTTTAGAAATTTTACCAACTCCATGAATTCAGGGCCTTCATGTCAATTTCAGGAAGTACAAGTTCACGTTAACAAAGATATATTGAATTCTAAAGTGGTTAGTTCGGGCAAAAACAACTGTTGAAGACGAAAGTTACCTACACGGAAACGTCAGTGTGCTCAGCATTTGAAGGATTCCACGGATCTCACTCATTTGAGCAATCTCTAGCCGATTAGTCGCGAGGCTATGTAGGGCACCCCATTTGGGGATAGGCTTATGCTTAGGCTTAGGCTTAGGTTTAAGCTTAGGCTTAGGTTTTGGCTTAGGCCTACGTTTAGGCAAAGTCTAATTAATCGCTGACGAAAAGCTAATTTTGTTTCAACGAGACACAGGTGGGTCTAGGAGAGGACTCCCTGTTTATTTCGCGCCAGTTCAACAAGCACCCTCTGTGTTTGCGAAGACGATTAATGCATGCGTGTATATGTGTGTTTTCGTTTCACTTATTGTATTCTACCAGTCAATCCGGCTGAAACCTGCAATTAAGTAGTATATAGAAAAAGGTTAGGAGTCTTGTCCAACATATAAGCTCTCCGTTTACTATGCGAGAAGCTACCAAGCCACCCGTGGGCATACCCAGTTCCTACGTTCAAAGCTCAGCAAGCTATACGTGGGAACTAGAAAGCTAAACACAGTGAAATAAACAGGCCTCATTTTCCTAAACTCAAAATAATTCCGATACGATAGCGTTGAGTAGGTACAGTACGGAAAGGCTGCTAAAATCTTAGCACTTTTCTAAACTACCAAAATCGAAAAGGACTAAGGTAGCGATCAATGCCTACAATGCACCGCACTTGCATCTGAGTCCTCGATGGAAGATTTGACAATGCAAGCAAGAGGAATAAGGTACGGCGTCATCAGACTGACCGAACGGAGACGACGCCATTCATTCAACGTCGCCTTTGAGAGCGGAGAGTGACTGCTCCTCGGAACATGCGAAGTAGAGGAGTCGGCGGCATTGGCGTTCTCGTCGACACGAGTTTGTCTATGAACATCGAATAATTCGAACAGTTTACAACCCAGTCGGACGTCGTTTAAAGTTGAAGAGATATGGATCAATACCGACTCTATCAATCTTCGTCGTTTACGTGCTGACATCAAACTATGACGAAGAAGAAGTCGAAGCGTTCTACATGGACTTGGAGAAGTTCTACAGAGAAGACCACACATTCTTCAAGGGTCATCATTGGAGATTTTAGCGCCAAAATTGGACCAAGAAAAACGTCTTAAGAACGTCACTTTGAGACCCATGGATCAGAAAAAAACGAACAGGGTAAGCGGCCTTTTGAGCTTATCACGACAAGCAAGACCATCCATGGCAACTCGCAAATCCAAAAGCCCCACCCACAACGATGGGCGTGGGAGTTTTCCAATAGAGGAACGAAATAGACCGCATCATAGTAAATAGAAGACTTTGCCTAACCGATGTTGCTGTTGTTTTAAAATTCTACACAGGATCAAGAGATCGCCTCCTTCATGAACGGAAAGCCGCTAAATCCAGAAAACAAAATCCCAAACCACCATAATCCCGACTCTTTCAGTTCATCAGTTGGCAGCTGAGATACCGTTCCTTACAACATCGACGAAGAATACGATCGATTTATTCAACATCTTCACGCCACTGCTATGAAAGCTGAGAGTTCGAAGGTCACAAAGAAACCTCGGTCTCATGAGAACTTGAGCTTATACGAAAACGTGGGAATCGCACGAGCTGCGAGCAACCGCGAACTAACGTCCGAACTTGCAAAACAAAGCAGACAGGCAGTAAAAGGAGATCTTTAAAAAAACAAAGTAGCGGTTACGATCGAAGCGGCAGAAGCTGGGATAAAAGGATAAGGCTCTCGGCGATAGTAAATCCCTGATGGATACGCCAAGCATTCGACTTCATTCGGCATCGTTGGAGTTGATTGAATACATATTTAGCCTAAACAATGATTCGCCGTGGTCAACCGATCTATCCAACCAGTGCTGGCATCCTCCCAGAAGGTTTGGCACCAAATAGTCTACTCCAGAGGATTGAAAGGATTGGCGTGCCATGGATTCACATGTGTATTGCAGGGATTCTCCGACCGCCACGCTACACGCACCCGGAAACGTAGATGTGCTCCCAAGGTCCAACGAAACTTCGCCAATTTTAAACCCTGCGGAAATTGAGCTCTTTCCACATGTTTTCATTTTATCCTCTTATTTAACGTTCCCACGAGTATAGAGCGTTAAGGAATTCCGCCGCACTTCTACCTACGAATGGTAGTGGTCCACACCTGAAATCTTCCCATTCCTGAACTATGCAGGAAATGCCTATTGATCCAGTGATACTGCCTTGTTGTTCTTGCCTTTGCTACGCTCACACCTAAACTTTTCATTGTTCCCCTTGCTTTTAGAAATACTTGGCACCAGTGTACCAATCACGTCACGTATCGCAACATTGGAATTTGTTTAGCTTACCGTAGCTACGCAAATACCGAAAACTGAAAGTTGTTTTCTAAAGATGATGATATCCATTTTCAAAGACACGTGAACTCACTTTATTGATAAGCGGATTAGAAAAAGAGACAAGTGATATTCATTCCATTGCTATCGCGGTAAGTTGCGGCTTATGTCAAAAAGGTGACTTTTGTTTCACAACGCTGATTTTTGACTATTTGAATCGGAAAGTACCGTTAAAGCATAGCAAGGAGCTTGGTGATTTGATGTTAGCTTGACCATACAGGTTTCTTTCGCATTTCTTCATGCAATGCGGGCCAAATAGAATGACATGATGAAAAGCATGACCAACTATATTCATCTTTTTCTCAAACTACCACTTCTTTTTCACTCAAAAATGACTTAATGGAGAACTCGCTGAAGGCTGCATCAAAATAATATCCACTCTTTCTGTAACCGCTACTCCTATTACCACACTTGCAAAAAAAATTCCACCTTGGAGAGAACTATGTTTCAGGAAACATCTCAACGTTTCCGATCTCTTCAAATCATTGGGTTGAGTTTCATAGGCATTGTTTCGACTTACTATATACTGCGTAGTGCACAAATTCGAACAAATTCGAGCATTTCAAGAAAAAATTGCAATCTTATTCTTCATAGATTCCACAGGAAAAGGAACAATCGAAAAGTGGTGAACTAAGATGATTTCATTTCCAATCATTTCTATGAATAATGTCAGGTCGTTGGAATGATCTATATGGCCGAGTGATTGCTCTCAACGTTTTGGTGTTCTCAGCAGGACAACTACATTATTCGTTCAAGAAATCTCTATCGTTAAAACGACAAGACTTTGAGTGAGTGATCTAATTCAGCTTATTCAACTTTTGTATTTATCATTCTCTTTTTCTGCTTGGAGCGTCTACCGATCGTTGAGGTAATCCTGAAGAAAAGTTGAGCAAGGCAGAAAATAAAAACAGCAACAGGAACAACAACAAACCCATTTTCTAGATTCTACGATTGTGATGGCATTAAATATACATTGGTGGACAGAAATGTCACATTTTTTGAAGAACGCGTTAGTACTTTTTCGAATTTCATTTGTGACAATTGCACAATTATATAAAGCGTTTCTTTAGTTGTCAACACCTTTTTTCCTTTCAGAAATATGGCGAGTCCGGCGCCAAATTCGGTCATCTTGAACACTCCCTCTTCGTGGACGTTGGTGAACTCATGGGTGCTTTTCTTCTCGCATTAATTATTAGGTAATAGAACCATAATCAAGCTGAAATATTCGCTGAAGTGGATTCACAGGACTGACTAGAACCCGAGACCACCCTTTCATGTGGCTTACATGCTACCTACTGCACCACCGAGAACTTCGTTTCACCTTTCCCTCTAACCAGTTCCTTACTCTAAAGGTACCATCAACAATCACCCTTCAGCGGGAACGATCTGGGAAGCACAAATCGGCATTGAACTGACTTACGCTGAGGCTGCATTCAAAACTACAATGTTCAACTTCTTATTTACTTGGTAATATAAGGCGTATTTCACACTCTCTTGAAAAAAGTCAAACTAGACATACAAGTGTGCATTTCTTTCCCAATACATAGTGCTACTACAATTGCACAGCCTAGCTAAATACGCTGTCATTCTTTCAGAGAGAAAACTTCCTTCCATTTGGCAATCGGAGCATTGTACATCCTTTGTCCGGGAGTTCATCTGTTGAGAAGTAAACTTTTCGTGAGAGCATCACTGTTTTTTTCGGGAGTATTCGTTAGGGTTTGTCTTTTGAATTCTATGCTTTTTCCAGCAACATGCAACACGATTCTTAATAGTGTACTTTCCACGTTCTTAGCAAAGAAAAAGAAACACCAAGAAAAACAGTTTTATGCCGTTTACTCAAAAGATAGCTGTATATCATTTTCAACTGAATCTAACACTGGAAGTGACCATCATTCCATGGGCGGTTACCAGAAAATATTGTGTTGTTAGTCCAATTGTTAGTGATCACCAAACTGCCACGCTCTGACTCACACTATTACTCTATAAATCTTCAATATTGTTAGAAACAAAACCTAAATTGAGTAAATGGTTTAATTTTTATTGGCTTACTGAGAAAACCAGAATTACGAAAGATTGGTTTGAATGTCACTTTTCCGTGAATTACAGCCTGACAAAGACAGGATGGAAACTCCATCAACCACCTATCTAATCTTGCTCTAAACGCTCGAGCAATAGATTGAATCTCATCGCTAAGAAAGCCTATCATAAGTAAAGCTTTCATTCAATATTATTGATGAAATGCTTGAAAATCAAACCGTGGAACTCTTACTTACTGCCGTCTTGCTGGAATTGCGCCGTTTTCAAGAGTTTCCTTTGGAGTATCTGAAAGCGGACATCAAATAATTAAAGTAAACCTGCCTCCTAACGGTTTACCGCCTCATCGTGGCTGGAAGGTGTTCCTGGGTGTCAGACTGCGATGTACATCGAGGATATTCATTCGCTTGGAAGGGTCTCCCAAGCTGAAAAAGTGACCGCCGTTTCCATCAGGAAGCCTAGCTAAGAGTAAACCAATACCAAGATCCACCACCGCCATGGTATCAAAGTCGCATGGTGACAAATCTCTCCCTGATCCACAAGGGCTGTGGCTTCCTGTCGTGGTGACGACGTGCGGCAGACTTTGGTCAGGCTGTCGTCGGGATTCCAGGGAACCACAATGGCTTAACCCGCAAATCTCCGAAAAATGGTGATTATGCTGGGGCGCGCAAAACTAGTAAGGACGGAACGTTCAAGTATCAAGTATCGAGTAAGTAAAGTAAATCTGCAGTTTGGCTTTTTATGTGAGGAACATCACAGTAATAGAGACAAAAGCCAAGACGGTAGCTCCGAACTTACATAAAGTGCATTGCATGCTGATATTTCAAATTTTTTGTTCGGAAAAAACTGGAACTGTTGGAAACTGTCTTGGAATCTTGCGCAGATGATTCGCATTCCAACCATGATCCATTGCATGGAAACCCTACCGAAACACCTTAGAGTCTATGGTCTAACGATAATGTTCCTTACGGTATGTTATTATTACCTATAATTTTTACACTTACATTTTACACGAACCGCCTTTCACATCCATTGTGCGGATTTCAACATTTTTGCTTCCTCGCATTCATTGCACACACCTTCGGACTTTCCATGTGTGGGTTCAGCTGCTGTTTGCGGATTTGCTGTTTGACATGAGTGTCGTTGAAAACTGGTGGACTCAATTCGCCTTGGATTCTTGAAATAGCCGGCCATGAGCGTTCCCACTTGGATTGCATGAAGTGAGCTTCTCCCAAACAAATCTGGTAACAATTTGCCAACCTTGAAAAAATGAGACACTTGGAGAGCGAAGAATGGTGTCGAACCAGTTCCATCTTCGTGATGACAGTGAACATTATCAACTCGCTACCCATTATTTCTTTATGATCTATAGACACGTCGAAAATGTCTTATGAAAAGGTTCGCGCAGACTAGATTTTAGCGTCATAAATATTGCAGCCTAGTCATGGAGCCAATGGCGGATGTGTGATTTTCTTCGTTATGCAACATGTGGCACATTCGTGAGCACATGATCGCTGCTCGAACGTTGTGCAAGGCCTGCTAAACCACCTCTACTTTTCGTAGTCTGTGAATCGCAGCCAAAATAACGCGCACTGCTACGAACTTAATCCGTAGAAGACCATATCGGAAACGAAGAAAAAAAGAAGTGATTAATTCTTCCTCTATCATTTAGGCACTCGTCTTCAACATGTGGTTTCGGTTCTTTCTGAGATTTGTTTCGTTTTCTGTATTTTGGTCTCATTCCATGGTCGCTGTCGTCATAGTCATCTCCTGTCTTTTACATATCAGGTATTCCGATAAATTTTACAACGAATTTTACTGAGTGAAGATAAATAATGAAACATCACTTTTTCCACAAATATGCGGTAAAGATGAGCTTTCCAAAGCGATTCAGATCAAATCCAATCCCGTATTGGTTGCAATGTCCTCTGCTAGCAAAAGACATTGTTTTACACTGTTCTGTTCTTAATTCTCTCTTGACGAATGACCCCTATGGGTGTCACAATAAAGTTGCGGGGGCCCCGTATGGCACCTATGGGTTTCGTTTGCTTTTCTTGGTTCATTTTAACATACAAAACTGTTTCGCTAAACTTCTTCCAATAAATCAGCAGCTTCCTCCTAACGGTTTACCGCCTCAATATGGCTGGTAGGTGTTCTTGGGTGTCGGACTTCGATGTACAGCAGGAGATTTATCTCCTGGCAGGGTTTCCTAAACTGAGAAGGAGCCTAGCGTTTCCATCAGGAAGCTTAGCTAAGAGTAAACCAATACCACGATCCACCACCGTCCTGGTATCAGTGTCGCATGGTGGCAAACTTCCCTTTGATCCACAAGGGCTGCGACTGCCTATAGTGGTGAAGACCTAAGGCAGACTTTGGCCAGGCTAACCTCGAGATTCCAGGAAACCGCAATGGCATAACCAGCAAATTTCCGAAAAATGGAGATTATGCTGGGTTCTGCACAACTAGTGAGAATGTAACGAAATGGTTGGCGGCGGAGTGTAGTAGTTCAGTATTTATGTTGTACATTAGCCACGCAAGTCCTTTGGCTGTTGTGTTGATCTACCAGCCTCAAACTTGGGTAATTAAACCCTGAATACATAAATCCAACATTAATAACATAGTAGTAAAGATGGAAAAGTGGTAGAGGAATGGCACAAATTAGAGCTCTGAGGTGCTAAAGCTTGTAGTGAAGTGAGGCTAGTAACCAGACAGCAGCATTCAGATATTATTATACCATTAATGCAATATTAACAATAATAATGAGATTACAACGAAGTAGCCGTTGGTGAGCCGTGAGCGATGCCGCGCCGCGTCTATCCGCTGCCGGTGCGGCGGCTGAGGGCGGAGAAAGGAGACTGTATGCCGCGGAGAGGAGACACATATACTACTATACTACTACTACTATAGTATATGTATACTGGGGCGGGGAGTGTTACAGACTAGCCGTGTTTTGGCTGAGCTAAGAATTCAACATTGTAGCGATGAGGTGCATTTAAGTGGATCGATGAGGACATTAAGTTACATGAGCTTTGACGATGCTATGGGCAGTGAATGATGAGTCATCTACGGATCTACGGAACACAGTCAGGCGGCTGGTCGTTAATAACGCTATGTCATCAACGTGAACTTTGAGCATTGATGGGTGCCACCATTGCCTAAGGGTCAAGAGCCAGTATGATAAATGGCTACAAAACTGATAAGCCTATAGCGGCTTAGCAGAATACATAGCATAAGTTGGCCTCTTAGCGGAATTTTACGCATGGCGTACATTGTGGGGGGAATGCTACATGCCACCGATGGCGTTGCAAACAGAACGTATTTGGAAACACCCGCCACTACTCACATCGCACCGTAGACAAGCTGAGAAACGAGATACAACAATCTGCTGCTTACTGAAGGATGAATGTGAATGTGTGAATGAATGTCATTGAATGAGAATGAATGAGTATGACTAAGAATGAGTTGAGGTGATTGAGGATGATTGAGGATAATGTTGTGAGGAGCGGATTATCCGTGCTACCGATCGGGAGTAAGGTGAGTGATGGCATGTCTCCGCCGTCGAAGGTAACTGGCTTATATTGGCTGCGGGAGCCGCATGCGTATGCAACTGCGGCTTATCTGAACTGTTGATCCTGGACCACAGTAGACTGTACCTAACTGCCTGAAATATCAAACGTTATTGACTTCAGTTGAAATCACAACGTTTAACGTTTTGTTTTCTGCCTTCTATAATTTTCATGGCAGGTTACTAAGCGAAATACAACCACAGCGTTGCTGAGATATCTGCAAAACTCTGAACCGCAGGTGTCTATGGTGGGGAACGAACGCGCTATTATCCTTTCCGGGGAGTAACGCGTTCACCACCACACCATGCGGGTCCTTTGTTTCGCACGTCTCTCAGCTATTTCTATCGATCTTTTTGCCACAGCAATCACCCGCCAGCGGGGTTGATCTGGGGAGCACAAATCGGCATAGAACCCAGTTAAGCTATGGCTGTAGTTGAAATCACAATGTTTAACGTTTTGTTTTCTGCCTTCTATAATTTTCATGGCAGGTTACTAAGCGAAATACAACCACAACGTTGCTGAGATATTTGCAAAACTCTGGACCGCAGGTGTCTATGGTGGTCCAGAGTTTTGCAAATATCTCAGCAACGTTGTGGTTGTATTTCGCTTAGTAACCTGCCATGAAAATTATAGAAGGCAGAAAACAAAACGTTAAACATTGTTATTGACTTCGTTGTTTCGCAAAGAAGTAGTAAACTGTTCCACTGTTACGCCTCCGGATAAGCCATCGTTGGTGTGCTACTGAAGTCAAACCTGAATCGCTGTTTTGCCTGAAACACTGAACATAATTGACCGAGAAAATTACAAAAGTGACATTGCGGTGTTTGATGTGCTATTGCGAGGCGGCCATATATGGACATCAAATACTATTGTCTAGGAAGATAGAGAACTTTTCCAGAGAGAAGTTCTCTATAGAGGATGGACTATTGAAGTATGAAGTGAAGTAATCAGTAGCTTATCCAACGCAGATGTGGTAGGCGTCGTCCATGGGAGGGTGTCCTCTTA
>UYYA01005291.1:0-28958 GCA_900624975.1 Angiostrongylus costaricensis | reverse complement strand
CTGATTATAGTCGCATATGGTCGATAGCTGCACCACCCCACATCAGAAATTGATGCCATATGCGAAGATAATCAGCTGTTCTAATCCTCCTCATTTCACGTAGGCGTTTGGCCTAATAAATTGTATATCAGTATACCCTCCGAGGTGAGGAAGGCGATACTGCCGAAACGTTAGCTACTGTTCTATTTTATTTTGTGTTTTTCTATGAAAGTAAATGTGTGCTGTATAACAACCTCGCGATTGCTGAAAATGAAAACGACGCATTCATATATAATGCCGAGGTTAATAGAAAGTTGACTCTGGGAACTGTTACAAAAAGATAAGATGAACCCCTTACTGTTGATGAAGACTTGGTTGCTCACCGCATGTGCACTACTAGTTCCTTTTACAAGAAGAAAAGAAGAAATTTCAACCAACAGTATTCCTGAAGAAAAAAACCTAATGAGATGGCTGCGTTCGTGTTTCGGTCCTCTATTCACCCGATCCTGTGTTCAGTTTTATCGGCGGCTTCCAATTTGGCGTTGATGCTCTTAGCGAGCAATTTTCAGGATTTTTCGCTACGGATTACTTTCAAGAACCGATAATTCGCTCTCATCAAATGCACAGGTTGGAGAACAGCAGTTGGTGGTAGCATCACTTGGTGATAATGCGATTCTTTTCAAGGCAGATTTTAAACACCGAAGAAATTTCATTTTTCCTTCAGTATTAAACAAATCGTAGCAATCGGCACTTGACAATCAACTCTGGTACTTCAGACGACAGGGCATGAAGTGGTCTGCACCGCAGACTGCTTTTAACCGGCTCCATTGACGACTATAAAACACAAGATTTGATCGAGTGTTAAGCTAGTTCTCCTTTTCTTTCTCGAATGCCGAATATTTGTCACCACATTCCCATATCATCGCCTCGCTTGCTGGCGAAACATGCAGATCAAATTGTTTTATGCCGATCTGCAAGAGGCTTACTAAACAAGGCCACATCGACTTCTTTTTACCTTGTCAAGGTAAAGAAGCTCCAGCATATTTTCCATGTGATCGTATTTTTTCAGTTAAACAAAGGAATATTTGAGAAAAAGTGGCACCTCAACGCTTTCTGTTTGTAGTAATAGGTAGGCGTTGCCTTTCGAAATCAGAGAAAAGTTTCAGTCTTGCGCTTACGTTTCTACCATCAACTCCTACCACTATTTCGAAATCTTTTCTTTGTCAATTAATAAAAAGTAATCGTTCTACCGTGGCGTCTCTTCCTGGAGGTCCTGGAGGACCAGCAGGCCCCGGCTCTCCATCTGCACCAGCGGCTCCTTGGAATCCAGCAATTCCTTAAAAGTAATAGGATATGGCTTCAAATATTTCTGCAGAAACTAGGAAACTACGATGTAAACCATAACAGAAAAACTTTCGCCTGTACAAAGCTAACCTTGCATTCCTTGCTGGCCAACAGGTCCCACATAGACATTTCTTCCGGGATTTCCTCGTGGACCCTGTGCACCGGGTTCACCAGCTGGACCTTTTCGTCCCTTAAGCCTAGCATTTTTTCTTCAAACATTCTGTGATATTTCGATCTTTTCTGTGATATGTTAAACTATAGCAAATAGGTAGTTTTCAAGATATCTTTATCTTTAAGTGGTTGCCAAAGCAAATAACAAAAAGATCGGTGACAATTAGGAATGGCTGTGAACCTTCGAGGAAGGTTTATCGCCATGCAAAGCGGAGGTAGCGCACATAATAGTGGAACAACGATGGAAGGCTCCATGCAAGAAATTGAAACAAGCTTGAAAGAAAAATCCTTTCAAGAATTTTGAAAAAACGAGAAAAAGAAAAATATGACAGTGGACTTTTCACATATTTCTCTACGGAACAACTGAACGTTTTGAATGCAAAACCGAACTACTTGTAAAACATGCGCCGCAATACTTCTAATATCAAATTTAAGTAATGTTCAGAGCTTGTTGTACAACGTCCAAATCGCCATAACGAACACTATGAATCATATGTGATTCATGTTGTCCGCTGTAGCCTCTGAACAAACGACCTTGCCCCTTTTGCCGCATTTTTCACGATGGTGACTTTTTACGGGAAGTTGTTAGTAATTTCTCCGTGTACTACATGCAATTTAAGTCCTACTAGAAGCCTTTCATTGTTTTGCAACCTTCTCAACGTGCAATAGATGAAACCCGCCCACTATCAAATGACGATGCTGTCGGCCTTTGTTAGTCGGTTTCACAGCATGCGCGGAGCTCGTTTCAACATTCTTGTATACTTTATATAACAGGCCATTCTATATATTGACAATTACAACTTGTCTTAATAACGATAAAGTAAGGAACAATCAAAGTCTGTCAAAATTAAAGCTTTTTGTGCTTAAATCATGCTGGTGAAAGACAAATTGAACTTCATTGCCAAAAAACTCCTCATTATAAGTAGACAAAAAGACACCAAGGATCGGTGAAGTGGGTAGATGAAGAATCTCTATTGCGTTACATCGATGAATGTGACAAAAATGGATCAGACTATGAGGCATGTCGATGATAGAGTAGGCAGTGATTACAAAAGTAGTGTAATGCATAGTCACTAAAACTACACTGAAATGCATTTTGGTGCTGACGGGCAACTTCGGTTTGAGTAAGAAGAACCGACGCTTGAATAAGTAGAACCGACAGAACTGGAACCTTATAGTAATGGAGACCACCGATTATGGTCAAGAAAAGCACCAGTTGAACGAAGAACTTGAGATGGAAAAATTTAATCGTTTCAATTTGAAAGAGTTAGATTGTCATAGTTAAGAGATTATTGGCATGCGACCTGTGTAACGGAAAGGTGCTATTTAGGCTAATGTCGTGTCAAGGTACAGATTCGAAAGGCTTTAAGCCGTCTTCATTCAGCCACAAACAATTATGGAAGCTTGTCGACCTCATTAAGGGAAAATCTGAAGCAGTCTACAATCTAAAACAAGCCCAGCAAATACGTCAGCGTCAGCCACCCCTACCCTCCACCCACTGCGCAGTTAAAAGGAGAAGTGGAATTCCACTAACGTATACCATTCAAAAGCAAAAGCATGGTACTAAGCAGCTCAAATTGTGCACAGGAAGTGGGTAGATAGATTAAATCCGTCTGTTACTTTACAGAAGTCACAATTTAGCTCAATAAGTCCTCTCGGTATTAACAAATGGTTTGCCTGATTAAGGAAGCAAATGTGGAGCAATAACTGCTTTTCACCACTTCGCTAAGGAGAAAAAGAAAATCTTCCAAAGCAGGTCATCAGGCAGAAGTTGAGGACACTAAAAAAGTGGTGCTTAAACGGAAACGCAAAACTGCTTTTAATTTCTGTTTTATCACTAATCACTTTAACACGTCTTGTGAACATATGGAAATCTAGGCAAAAGATCAGGATGAACGACCTTAAGGTACTAGTGCACTTGAGTTTTTACCAAATTATTGACGTTGCACTCTCTCAAGAGTCAATCGTAGTGGAGCGTGAAAGGGATGATAACAAATCGAAGTCACCGCACCGAGAAACAGCCGACTTGATACGCTAGCGTAAAATTTCACCGCCGTAATTAACAGCCAACTCATGCCGGAACTTGAAAAACTCTGAGGAAAGATGATGAAAGAAAAAAGCAGCAGTAGCAGTAGTGCATGAAGATGCAAAGGCTGAAAAGAGCATTCACAATGCCCGTCGAGATAGCCGCATAAGAGAACATAATGGCATTCTAGAATAAGACTGCTTTCAAAAAGCAATCGAACAAATCATTGACGATTTGCACTCTGATCTCTTCAGCAGGTGTACGTCCTCCTTTCTCCATGAAATCAGGAAGAATGGATAATGTCCTAGCGATTTTCCCATTCGACATTTAACGTGTTATTTTATAGATGAAGAAGCGCTCGATGTAGGTTCGTTCCTTTATACTTTCCTACAGTTCCCAAATATAGCCGAACTGGAGTCTTTGTAGCCTACCATAAATAGTAATGATCCTTTGTCGATTTGAGAAACAACTGTTATTTTGCGTATTCGATTCTTCACGGATGACAACTATTTCACAAAAAGTCGACAACTCATCAGTACAAAAGGAATACAAGGGGTGAAATCCTGCACAACAGAGAGGGATCATATTTTACAAGAAACAGCGTTTCACAGAATGACTGAAGCGATGTGAAGTACCAATAGACTTCTGCAAAGCGAGTCCTTTGTCAGACGGAGATATTCGCTGCCATTTGGAGATCAGCGCTTGGAAGCACTTACCAAAGCAAAACTCCAATCATTGCAAGATTTGAACGAAGAATAAACATTGCTGTTAGAAACGGTATGGGCTCCTTGTGCTGGCCCTTCTTCGTTCGTCATTTTCTACAAGAACTTATTATTCTCCATTACGACGCCTAGACGCATGTCCATCAAAAATCTGAGAAAACCGAATGAATCGGACAACAAAATTTGTCTAACGTACCATTCCAATCTGCGAGCGAAGCCATCTAACTGTAAGCGACTTTAATGTATATGAAGATCCTCGTATAAGAGATAATTTTCAACGAGCACGCATCAGTTCAAAGCGCCTTCTTTTAAAAAGACTAATCAGACCTGGGCGCAAAAATTTTTCGACTGGATACTATGCTAGCTTTAATAAATTAATCAAGTACTTCTATATACTTGTTTCCAGGCTCTAACTTTTTGTTTAATTGAACGAAATTGTTGTCTCAACCTTCTAAATAGTATGGAATCATAGAATTTTGATTTCCCACCCTTCTGCTAATTTGTTGTTCGCTATCTTCACCCTTTCGTCCATTCCTTCCTTGCTTTCCGTCAGGTCCATGAGGACCAGGTAAGCCTTGTGGTCCAGGCATTCCCGGATTACCGTCGCGACCAGGTAGACCTGGTGCACCTTTCGCACCGCGAATTCCTCGCTTACCCATTGGTCCTGTCTTTCCCTCCACTCCCGGCGGACCTAAAAGAAGTTTCCTTTTCATTTTGCTTAATGTCACAATTTTCGGCTATTATTAATTAGTTACCTTGGGGGCAGTAAATGCACCCAACAAAGTCACTGTTTTTCATAAAGTTAACGTTGTCCATCCCATCAAGTCCGTCCACACCAGGGAGGCCATCTGGGGCGTCATAACCTTAATTGTTTAAAAAATTCTCATTTGTAGACCACTAAAAAGTTGTACGCAAACCTTTGCTTTCAAGAAAAAAATGCGAATTGTATCAAGAATTCCTTCTACTTTTCTAAACGGAATGCGCTATCGATTGTTGACCTTATGTCATTTAAGGGTCGACTGACCCACATTCAACTACTGTTCACGTGGAACCGTTTCCCACTTCGGTCTTGAAGGGTCGGACTTCAATATTTGCCTCTACCACCTAGATCTGCACTGAGGGAAGCTCCAGCTAGGCCTATGCCTAAAGCCTTTATCGCAACCGTCACGACCTTCCTATTCGTTCTTGCGAAGCGTATGTGTATTACACACGCACACACCACACACACACACACATACACACACACACACATACACATACACACACACACACACACACACATACACACACATGGCAGCAGCGGTTGGGTATACGTCTTTCGTTCAAACACCATCCATTTTCAGAGTTAGTTGATTCTCATCACCACCCGTGGCTCACCGAGCCTTCCATCTCTTCGTGGTCGGCAATTTACAATTGTCGTTGTTCCTAGACAAAGTTTAGTGGTTTTATATCTCCATATAATAATATTTAGACAAATTTAGATCACATATTTCAATCTACATCTTTTGCCAACGTTTCAGTTAGCAAAAAAAATTCGAAGTGTTCGGGAAATTTGAAGAAAATCGCAGTACATAAGAAAAAAATGGATCGAAATGTTATGCGGTTCAAGATGGAGTCCCTGATTCTAATATATAAAATGTATTTAGGCTAGCATTTTTGATTTTCTTCTTCTTTTCCCTTCTTTTCCTTTTATGTAGTATAAGCTAAACAATCTAAACGAATGCCTTGATTGTTCACGCCGAGGCAATGAAAGTTGGTTTAGTAAAGTAACATTCTTGATTTTTTGTTGGAATCAGCTCACTGGAATACAGCAAGAAATGGTGGTGTTTCGAAGTAGCTTCTTTGCGCGATTTCAAAATTGAACCTAAAACTGCACAAAACCAACTTTCACACTTAGTTGCACTTAGACCGAGACTCGCTAAGCTACTTTGTCATTTACCGGACGCAAATGAAGGTAGACAGGGAGGATCGGAAAAGACATATCACCAATTACGAACCGTTTCCTCATCAATGCCATTAAATATGGCGCACTTTTAGACAAAGTCACCGAGAACTGTAACGCCTGCGAGCGAAATAAATAACTCGAAGGAGATCTGTTCTGCTCCACGACAGTGAGCGTCTAATGTTCCGCATATCTTCAATAATGGTGGTAAAAAAGCTGAATAAGTTGCTTTACGAACTATGCATTGTCGGCTGTACTTTAAAATTCTATCAACTTCAAATGCCTGAAGGACTTCATTCTCCAGAAAATATTTGTCAACCAAGGGATAGCTAAAAGCTCTTACATTGTTGACTTCATAAAACTGACATTCTAGGCCAAGAAATGGGTAGGATTCCAAAGAATACAACATGTGAAGGATCTACTGGATACAAGGAGATAGCATTCTTCACTGATCGAACCCTTAGAGACGCTCGATGTATTTCACGTTATGAACCATTCAAGCGGTGAACAAATGCAGTTTGGTTAATATAGTTGCTTGCTCGGCTTATCGACGCCTCATTCTAGTGTTGTCACGTTCTCCCAGGCTAATCTGTTATCAACATGCCAGCCTAGGAGAGATGGAAGGCTCCATGAATTCTGCGCATGAGCGAGCCAGCGATCGACTTAATGTTCACTACATGGTACCTCTTACCGCTGCGCCACACTCACCCTTTTGAGAATTTGTATTTTTTTTAGAGCTAATAATACTTAGTTTAGGAAAGATGCCGAAAAGATTGTCTTAGAAATCTTGTCATCTACTGGGCTCATAATAGAGAATCTCGTTTGTACGATTTTTATAACCGTAACGATCTTGTTTACTGGATGAATGAGTAGAGATCCATTCACAAAATACCTTCTGAAACCGTGATATTTTTTTGTAAAGTAGTCCGACAGTGATTTAAAAGACAGAAAAGTTCTTAAACAAACTTGAGTTCCATACTTACTTACTCGACTAATAGTAAAAATTAAATATAATAAAATAGATTAAAAAAACAAGTAAAAATTCGTTCCAATAAAAATTTTTCCAAGAAAAGTAAGAAAATAAAAATTTTTACCTGGTTTACCTGGCGGTCCAGGTGGTCCTGATGGGCAGCCGTTGAAGGGTGCGCATATACAATTTTGTGAGGCGCCGAGATATTTTCCTGGTTGCAGTGGTATCACCAGAAATTTCTTTCCGAGTTTTGGAGTGGAGTATTCTACGAAAGAAATCCCAAGTTTCAAAGCGTTTTCCAAAAGATGAAAGAAATATTTGCATTATAGTACAAATTCCTTCCGGATACTCTACCTTCTGAATGTTCTGTGTTCATCCCGCTTGCTCCGTAGCCACCATACTGTCGGCGTAGTCGATTAGAAGGGCTACCTACCCCAAGCATCAGCATGAACTTCCACGAATCATTTGTGAGCAACTGCAAGTACTAGGTTCTCAAGCATTTGACAAATTCGATGTTACAGGTTATCCATGAAATGACCTCACCTTAAATTTGTCGATTTCAGCATCTAACTCGGACCACATAGAGGTAATTTCTGAGTGCATATAATAGATTACTGCCAATGACAGCAGTAAAGTAACGCCTGATGTGGCTACAGCACCACAGGTAGCAATTTGAACACCCATCTGAGCGAACTACGAAAGAAGCATTCGCAAAGCGATAAAAATCCATTAGTGCACAGAAATATAACGAAATGTGGTATGAATTTCGTTTTGAAACAAGTGTGGTACCTCACCAACCAGAATTCTCGTAGTAACTACACGATTCTGTTTGAAAATATACACGGAAATTATTAAAAAAAACACTACATGACTCAACAAAATGTAATTCTTCGTATTTTTGTTGAGCAAACGCGAAGTGTTATTGTTCTCTATTCACGAATAAGCTGACGTTTCGGCGGATTTCGCCTATAACACCTCGCGTTTGCTCAACAAAAATGCGATGAATTACTTGATCAATGCCGAGGTTAATAGAAAGTCGGTCGTGGAAGTTCAACAAAATGTGTTTATTATAGAAGCCCACGAAACAGCTCAACTTTAACTTGAGTGGTACATCTTCACGAGGAATCCTGCAGACCTTGTCACACTTGCAAACTGACTGGTTTAATGGTGATTGGAAAAGGTTTTTGTTTCACATGAAACGGAGACTATGAGATATCACCACGGCTTTCGCTGCGATTCGTCGATCACTGGAAGATTTGCAGTCTTGCAATAGAGTTTTCTACAAGATGGTCACGTCTACTTACTGTTACTTCTAGATGAGATTCCAGGTACAAAGACAATTTGATGATATGCATAAGGTGAAGAACGGAATAGGAAAAAAATTAGCATACCTATTTATGGCATATTTATCAATACGAAAATCTTAAATTTACAATGCATCATTCTTGTTCTTGAAAAAAATGATAGTTTGCCATGATTACAACGGCGGCTATTATCACCAATTTCGACAGCTCAAGTGAAAAAGTTTCACCCGGAAGTGATATCTTGTAGCAGAGAGACTTTGAATATTTATGTTAAGAGCTTTATATAATGAACTATTTTATAGAACCGAAAGTGAATATGGAGAAATGAATACCTTGTGAAGAAAGAGATGAAGAGCATACGGCTACGTGTCTCTTAAAATTCCCGCCTTAACGTCCACTTTAGTAGAACCTCTCGTACGTATTTAGGAATTTCTCCGCCCCTACGCGAAATAACTTCAGGTTTAGCTTGTCCATGTTTATTCCAACAGATATGCTATAAGTAGGTGGGTTAGATTTTCTTCTGATTATATTCGTCACCTTATTCTAGTCATCAAATTGGTTTCATGTATGAGATCTCCGAACTGAGTTCGGCTTCAACATTATTGATTACTCGATCAATTTTTCATTTCTACTTTCATTTTTGCTTTCCGTTCTAACATCGACCCCGAATCAACTAGTAAAAAACTGAGCGAAGGAATCGTATTAAAAAGACACTTCCCTCAAATTCATATCATAGTGAAGACTTGAAAATGCCCTTGCAAGCGTAAGTAAGGATTCCAAGAAAGATCAACTTGCCATAAGTCAACATCGGTAGTTAGCATATTGGCTACTCCCGTCTATGACACTAGAAGATGACTACTTAAAGGCCACAAAATTTCGGGTTGCATAGGACGTCACTAGAGCCGGATCTGACGAACATACGCATGACACGCTATGCAGATTCTTTCTTACTCTGCACGTGTAGTGCTAGAACACTCTCCACAGATGCAGATCTTCATAACTTTCTTGGAGCTGTAAATCGCATAAAATTTAGTGCGATCGCACAGCAAGAGACAAAAGTCATGAAGACCGACATGCGCCAACTAAACAACGGGACCTTTGTCATCCGCGGAATAAAGGTCCCGTTACGAAATGTCGGCGGCACAAGCTTTGTCGTCCACCCGTCCATTGTCCATTTTGCTAGCTGTCGTCAACCAACGCGTCCGAAGAAGATCAGTATCACTAATTCCTTCCTATCGACCGATGAAGCTGATGAGTACACGTTAAATGCTTTCTTCCATCAGTTGGATAAAGGTATTTAAGCCACGTTACAAACGCGTTGTTGGAGAATTCAAAGCTAGAATAGAAAATACCAACGAGAGCGAATGCAGGACCGTACAATTTTGATTAGGCGAAAGAAATCAGAATGGAAACCGTCTTCCCGCATTTATGTCTGCAGCACACTTCCTTCAAGGAGACCTGCTTTTCCGGGAGAAATAAAGCTGCCTCTGTAACTGGGAGTCTCCTATTGGCACAACCCATGCGGAGATGGACCATATTTTGACAAAAAAAAAGAACATAGTACCTAGTTGACACATCGGTAGTCCCATCATTCTGCATTGCGTCTGATCACCACCTTTTCGTGCCAAGATTAGATTCAGCTGAAAGTTGGAAAAGAAGTCATGTCGTCGACCACGAAGAAATTGCCTATCTCTATATGAAATATATAAAATATTCCGAGCGAAATGCTATCCACACCTGGCCAGCAGATTAAGGGAGACCCGACCGAAAATTGTGAGTTGCTTATCAGAAAGCTTAAAAGTTGTACCAAATTCGCCTCAGTTCCTCAAACAGAAAGATAGATCGCACGTAAACTAACAAAAAGAACTTTGGTTAGTAGTAAGTGCCAGTTGCAGAAGAGCCTTCCAATAAGATTTATATCGGTAAAGGCAGAAGAAATTGTTAGAAGTGGCACAAAAAATAACCAGCCCGAAGAAATGCCTTCTAGACTTGAGCGACGGTAATGTTCCGCTGACAAACCCGGTGAAAGAAGTTGGGACCGGGCTAAAAAATTTCGCCATGGTTTGCAACTGACAATAACAATAACGGAAAATCCCCAAAACAATCTGTTCTGCTCCATAGTCTCGTTCCAGGACTCTATAATCCCCGATTGTGGAAAACCACCTAAAATCTTCTCTTTGAGATTTGAGCTGCGACAGAAAGCGTAAAAGCAGCCGCAACTCCAGGACCCAGAATAATATCATCGCCCACTTCCTCAGAGCCAGAAGCCACAACTAGATGGACTTCTCGCAAACCATATAACAGTCCGTCTTCAAAAAGAAAAAATCCAGTGAAGGACCTCGCGCTAGGTCATCTAACTCAACGAAGGTGATCGAAGAGATCCTCGTAACTATCGCTCAATATGCTCGTTGAGTGTATTCTACAAGCTCTTCACAAATATTATCCTATCGCGTATATCAGATACTTTGAGTAAAACACAAGTAGTTGAGTAAGCAGGATTCCGACGGAGATTCTACCGCATATATCAAATCCAGACCGCATGAAAGAAGTCATAGACGGGTCATTGCACTCCATCAGGAATACCACTTATCCCTTCTCCTAGCCTTAATGCACAACGGGAAAGTATCTGACAGGGTCGAAACGACTGCAATCCTATAAGCGCTCGTCAACCTAGGAATGGGTCCAACCTATATATAATTCGATCAATAGCTTGCTATCATCGTAACTACGTCACGAAAATATAGCTCTTCCATCGACTTCATACCATACTCATGAGAAAAGGGGTTGACAGGGGAATTGAGACGAAAATGGCATATGTATTGATAGAAAATTCCTAGCAAATCTTCGTTTCACTTACGACAACATCGTCTTCCTAAGAGATACTAACGAAGCAGAGATGATGCTAAGCGAGCTCTACGAAGCGGAAAAAACCGATTGGACAGTGCATGAATATGAAATATCCAGTTCATAAAGAAGCCGTTCTGTGAAGGTGAACAGGCCAAAGCGAATGGTTCTTTAAATACAGAGACCACCTCGTACGTGCACCTTAGGCGCTCAATGAAATTGAAGTAAATGAAGGACGAATTGAATAAAAGAAGAGCAACAGCGGCTGGGCTTCTCAGAGAGAACACCGACTAGTTAAAGGGCATAATCTTTACGCTCTGTTATGCAGCATAGGCGGGGCTAATATCTCAACCACGTCAAGAATACTACGCACTACTCACAGATCGCTTGAATGAGGTCTTCTGAAATATAATCGGCACACACGATATACAGCCGAAATGTGAAGCTCTGATCTTCGAAGTCCATGTCGCTGTGAAGAATAAGCAGTGGATAAAAGTTAAAACATTGTGTCCTAGGGACATTTCTTCCTTTGTTATCAAGGCGATGGCATTTTGGTTCCATTGGTGAACAGACACACGTTACCTTTTGTAACATTGACCAATTCTTCTCTTTTGAATCTCATCACGTAGCGAGAAAGACCAACAGCGTCCTTCCTTGGCCTACTAATCATAACTCCTTATTGTATACGAACCTTAACCCTCTCATAGAAATGCAGACAGCCATTTCAAACATTGTACAAAGCCTCTATCTTGTTGTGGAACTCTTTTCTTTCATTGCTGCTGCGCCCCAATGCTTTCTTCGTACTCATATTGTAATGGACTAATTCTCATATTTTACTACATGTTCACACAATAAATTCACTTTTACAACATCTGTTATTTCCAACTTATAGTGAAAATCGTGAAATAAAGAAGAGATTTGCTATAAACGGTGTGACCAGAATCACCGTGAATCGCGTGACGCCACTTGTACTCGGATAGGGCGGAGAAAGTCGCAGGCTATCAGGTGACGCTCCCCTGTCCAGTGGTTATAGATGGGATGGATGTAGGGCAAGCATGCAGTCCTAATGTCTAACAATTTAAAATACACAGGATTACAAAATAAGAGTAAATAGTTCTAGGAGAAATAAATAATCATTATAATAGAAATCTTAGATGAAAGTTGGAGATCATTTCACTAGGAATGTTCTCTATACATCCGATATTCGGGCAAACACCTCCATAACCAAGCAAAGAAAACGCTAAACCAAGGTTTCAATCACATTGAACACAGCTTTACACACTCACCACTTTCTATGAGTCTTCCACTGAGTATGTCACGTGGAGACCAACGGCACAGAATTCACATGAAGCGTAATGTGCCCCTCCCATCAGAATAACAGGCTTACATACTGCCCAATATCACGTGTGATAATGAGGCATTCTTCCCTGCGGTTCATTTTCGGATTTCTGGAATTAATCCAGAACGCCTCGAGAGTTTTGCGCGCTTGTGTTCTCGATTCATGTGCGAGGATCGTGACACGTACTTCAAAGTCCCCCCGTTATGTCTCTGGGTCCTGTGCGTGCCTAGTGGGGTATTTGGTTTATGTTTGATGGCTAGGTGTTCTTTTATATGCACGCAAAGGGGTTTGCATAAAAAATATACAAAGATGGAAAAAAATGGAAAATACAAAGAGCTGCACACGATTTCATTATCGCCACAACCAGCCAAAGCAAAAGTGTAATGCACTTCGGACGCTTGGACAAGCGAACTTCATGGAGCAGGTCTTTGACTGGGGCGAGTAGTTGTTCTTGAGTCCTTTGGAATTACCTGATCACAAACGAAATTATTATGATAAATCGAAAGACCAACTTTCTATAAACCTCGGCATAGATAGTTGATATATTTATTTATGTGATCTTACAAACTGATCCTCTTAAGCTGACGCGAGGTTGGTACAGATCTTAGTTGTTTTTGATGTTATTGATCGATGGCTGACGTTTCGGCGACTTCGCCTTCCTCAGAGCCTGGACGTACTTTATGTTAGAATATTTTTTATTATTCGGTGGAAGAAAAGGTAAAAGTGTTAATGAAGATCAAACTTTCAAATAGACGCCATATTGAACAGAAAGGCCACTCACCGTGATGTTACGTGCGGGACCGGCCCACGCGTTGTTTTCGTGGAGTCGCGAGCAAGACACACCCCGGGGTCAAAATATCATTTTGAAATAGGGCGCCAGGTCACGCGTGATAGTGAGGCATTCGTCTTTCCGGTTCATCTTTGGATTTTTGAAATTTATGCCATAGGGCACAAAAGCACAACGACGATGGTTTTGAAGTGACTGTGCGGATCCTAGCGCAGGAACCAAAAACATCAACGCGCAAAACTCTTGAGGCGTTTTGGATAAATTTCAAAAATGCAAAGATGAACCGGAAAGACGATTGCCTCACTATCACGCGTGACCTGGGCCCCTATTTCAAAGTGCTATTTTGACCCCGGGGTGTGTCTTGTTCGCGACTCCACGAAAACAACGCGTGGGCCAATCCCGCACGTAACATCACGGTGAGTGACCTTTCTGTTCAATATGGCGTCTATTTGAAAGTTTGATCTTCATTAATACTTTAACCCTCTTTTCCACCGAATAATAAAAAGTATTCTAACATAAAGTACGTCCAGGCTCTCAGGAAGGCGAAGTCGCCGAAACGTCAGCCATCGATCAATGACATCAAAAACAACGACAACGACAACGAAGACCTGTACCAACCTCGCGTCAGCTTAAGAAGATCAGTTTATAAGATCACATAAATAAATATTATGATAGAATTGGTGCTATCAATTAAGTGTTTGGGGGCTTACTTAACCAAATTAGAAACTATATCGTCAAGGTAGCCAAAGTACGATGTGAAAGCAGCCAGAAGTGGACTAATCAACTTGGATCTGCGTTGCAATGTCGCAATTTGATCAATTTCTATCAACAAAGAACGAACGTTTCATTAGAAGACTACAGCCGACTGCTAGTGCACCATAAGCAACACCACATCTTTAGAGCTGTTCAACAACATCGTTTGCACAAGTCGAAAAACGAGAAACAAGTTAGAGAATGGCTGTGAAAAATATAGAAGATAGAAGAATATAGGAGATATGAGATAGAGAATAGCTATGAAAAATCCCTTTTGTCAGTGAAATTGCTCCGCACCTTTCAGCGGGCGCAGTTAGAGGCTGGAAGAGAAGGAAGGGGGTATCAGCTTCCCAATGTGCTGCCATGAAGTTGACATGTCAATTAGCACATCAATCCGCGAAGTTTTCGATTTCTGAGATGGGACCGTAAGGAACGTCATGTTGAACCGCGTCTTAAGTGAAGTCTTTCATAGAAAAACACACAATACAATACAACAGTGGTTGACGTTTCGGCAGAATCGTCTTCTTCAGAGCTTGGAAGGGTATAGTGATTTACAATTTATTAAGCCAAACACTTCAATAACGCATACAAAAGACGAAGAACTCTATGGTAAATACATGATCAACAGCTTCTCGAAAACTCACCGCTTTTTTACGCGACTTCCAATTAGAACAGGTGATATGGCATCAATTCCTGATGTGGAGTGGTGCAGTCGTCAACCATATGCGACTATGATTAGCTGTTCTAATCCTCCTCATTGGAGGTCACATAGGCGTTTAGCCTAGTAAATTGTATATCAGTATACCTTTCCAGGCACTGGAGAAGGTGATACTGCCGAAGCGTCGGCCTGCTGTACCGTATTGTGTGTTTTCTATGGGAGTAAATGTACGCTGTACAACAACCTTGCGATTGTTGAACAAGAAAACAACGCATTCATATTCCAATGCTGAGGTTAATAGAAAGTCGATCCTGAGAAGAAGTCTTCGTTCTTCAAGAGTAAATATTCAAATGATGGTAAAAGCAACAAAGAAGAATAAGCAAAAAGAAAGCAAAAAGAAACGTTTAGCTCACTTTAATCGGCTTTTCTTTCTGCTATACGCGCAACGCGAAAACGTGCTGACAGACATTATCAGGAGCTAAGGACTACCTCAACAAAAAACGCTCTTCTAGAGATGAACTAAATGCAAAATTTGCAAACTCTCCAAGCATTCATTAAAGGGGTAGTTCAGCAAGCATGGAAGTGTAGCAATGTTTTGCGATAGAAATGTGTTTATACTCCGAAAACTATAAAAAAGCGAAGACTTTATAAAAACGAGGTTAAGAAAACTATAATCTGAATTACACTGCAGCACGATGAGAAATGTACAGATAGTGCACGATCCGACACGTATTGTTCAGATCCACTTCCTTCACCCCGATTCGTTTCCTCACATCCATCATCTACGAAGGACTTCGGATTTACGTGTGGTTTCGGTCCAGGCAGTCATCAACTGTCGTGAATCGGAGAGGGCGCTTCTTAGTGAAGTCCGGTAGCAGGTTTGAAATGCCGCAGTGATGCCAAGCTCGGTGGGCTGCTGCGAAGTCGAACCAAGGCTGTGCTCAACACTAATCATCAAAATTTTCCACTTGTCCCAGTTCCACGTCGAGCAACTCAATTGGCTACGATAGCTCGAAGAACACAAACATTCTTGTAGGAAAATACTATTTGCCAAGCAAATTTCGTCATCCTATTCGCCTAATTATCGATAACTCGACTAACAATCATCAGGATATCTATAGACCTCATTAAGCATAACGAGAAAATCTGCCCTTATCGGAAAGCGTCGACTAACTGTAGTAAACTTCAATCAAATAAATAAAGTAATTCTCTATGTTCTTGTTGAATAAACACCAGGTGTTACTTTATTCTTTGTTCTGGTATAAGTGACGTTTTGGCAGTATCGCCTTCCCCTTCTAATAAATTGCGTATCAGTATACCCTTCTGGCTCTGGAGAAGGCGATAATGCCGAAAAGTCAGCTTTACCGAAATAAAGAATGAAGTAACACCTTGCGTTTTGTCAACAAAAACAGGGAATTAGATTAATAAAGTCTATTAACGTTGGATAACGCAGTGGTAGTGAGTCCGATCATCACGATCGCGGTCCTGGTTCGGTTCCACTCCGGGCTCATCAAGCTTTTCACCCTCCCTAGGTCGAAAGTAGACATTGGATTTGTCCGGAAAAAAATCGCACCCTGCATTCTAACTGGGAACCCTCTATCCCGACTATCTCAGGATTCCAGGAAGAACCGACTTGGCCAGCTTTCAAAGATATCCAAGATCAAACAAAAATCCTCAATCGGCAACCGAAGTCACACGTAAAAGTTGAAAGACCTTAGTGGATGATGGATGCGATTAAACGAATCGAATGTGAGAAGTACTGAGAGCAGCATAGTAGATGTGAAGGACGACCCGTATAAAATAATAAAAAAACGGTAAAGTGCATTATCAGCTGAGATATACTTGTTTAAACATGAAAGCGCGGATTATTTTCGTACACAGTGCACTGTGCAGAATTCATGTTCGTCGTGATGTACCGATACAATGAAAATAGCAAACATTTCAACCGTACTAACAAAATAAATATCTTCTCATAAAAATGAGCGATCTTTTAGCAGGAAACTTAATGATCAGTTAACGGATTAATGAATTAAGCCTATCAGGAGTGTCAACTGTAGTTGGATATATGACCACAATTCACTCTAAAGTTCACACCTAAGCCCGACGGCGGTGGAACACCATTATACTTCGACCGCGCTTAAATAAGACATCGTTACGCAGTTCACAGTTCTGTCTCTATGACCACTACGTTTTCAGCACAAAAATGGGAAGACATAGTGATCAACATAGCGGACGGGAGGGTGTTTTCATCGGATCCACAGGCAGAATTGACGTCTAGTTAAGACTATGCATGTCAATTAAACAAAACCGTGAATTGACAAAAAAGGGGATAGGAGATGATTTCTTTGTGTTCCTTGATTATCTTAATCATGGATATATTTATTAACATGTTTTTTTGAACTGATCTTGTTGAGCTGATACGAATCGGGAAACACCAGCCATCGGACAACGATAACAACAACGACAACAACAACAACAACAACAACAACAACAACAACAACAACAACAACAACAACAACAACAACAACAACAACAACAACAACGACAACAACAACAACAACAACCACAACTTATACCGACTTCGCATCAACTCAACAAGATCAGTTGAAAAGAATATGGTAGTGAATATATCAAATATTTATGCCAAGATGGCCTAGAAAGTCGGCCTTTTGGGTCATCTTAATTATGGTTTATATGTTGCCAGTAAAATTCAAATGAATGAAATCTTGAAATGACCTGATCGTTAATGCAGACACTATTTTTGCAGATTACGAGTGTAGTCGAGTCGAGTGAAGTCGAATGCATAGCGCATCCCTCGCATCTGGCCTTACCAGTAGTGTCCTACTGATGTATCGAGCTAACGCTGCTATCCCCCAGACAAGTCTGGTACCAATTTGCTGACCCCAGATTGATGGAAAGCTCGGTTAGCCTCGAGCACGAGGACCGATTCCCTGTGTGTGTCTCAAGACGCCTCGCCCCCGACCACTGCGCTACAGGCGCCTTTGTGTGCACAGAAGGTCGTGGTTATTTGAACAGTATCCACTTTCATCTTCGCATAACAGCGCGAAAAAGAAACGAATCGCTGTTGCGCAAAACTTGCTGCGTGAAGAAATAAAAAAGTCTCACGCAAACAAAGCAACAAAGTTTCCATCTTCGTTATCGTTTTTCCTTTATGAACCCTTTTATCAAGATGCTGCTTTTTGCTTTAATTCGGTTTAGATGACCAGCCACTTTTTTTCACACTCAATTTGTTGCTTCCTAAGTATTCAAAAGGTTTAGGCACGATCTAAAATTGGTCATCATCGTTGGCAATGAGTTATACACGATCATCCTTGCTTACAGTGCCTTAATATACATCAGGACGCTCTTGAAAACAGTTTTGTTTCGTATTACGACCCCCTACTGCTAAGAAATAAGATGGCATGCACTCTCCGAGCCAAAAATTGGTACAACTCTTGATAATGAAGATCCGGAGAAACGTTCGTGCAACGTTCTAGGAAGTTATGGGGAAAAGCATCCGGCATAAGGAATAAAATTCTAGTCAAACGAATGTTACACTGTTACGCGCAGTACCTCGTGAAAATGGGCCACTTAGGTAAGTAGGAAAAAAAGTGGTTTCTAAAGAAATGCCACGTTATAGACATCGTTTTATTTAAAAAGCTTGCCTTTCTAAATATAGAATCTTACACAAAGCTTTGCTTGGCTAGTTACCATCGCAATTTAACAGAAGCTGAAAGACAACAAATAATGGGTAGGAAACAAAGGGTACCTGAGAAAAATTGGAAGGAATCGAAGTATTTCCGTGATTTTGAATACAGCAAATGGTTATTCATTTATTACTCTACGCTAATTTGCAACCTTTTTATGGCTATGGGTCCTTCAGTATGCCGAATTATAATGTACAAGGAGTATTCACTCTTCCAGAAGGGCCACCCCAGTTGAGCTCACTATTCACTGTTATTCTCTACTTCTCCAAGTAAACAGAAGGACGCCGAACTCAATTGTAAGGGTATGTAACGAAAGCCTACTGCATATTTTGCAATAGAAGTGTACGTAAATCAGAAAACACGCCGAAAAGTGAAAATATCGTCAAATAAAGATATTTTTTTACAAGATGGTTTGAAGCGCAGGGCTACTACAATCGAATTATCGAAAGCAGCTAGTGAAATTTCCGCCTACTAGCTGCTTTGCAACCAGACCACTGCATTCACGGAATCCTATGTCGCTTCCTCCTCGATATTACAAGATCCAAAATTCAAAGTTGAAAGTTTCGAAAGCTGACCATTCTTTAACCTCGCCATGAATAATCAATATTTTTCGAAATTGTTTGGCTTACAAATAGTTGTTACAAAATATTGTTCACTCGGGTACGTCGTATTTCAACATATTTATCTGAATCGATTGTCCAAACCTGTTCGTCTCGCGATGTCGTTCTCGAACTCGAGTGAACGAGTTGAATATTCTGGAGCGGAGAACGGCTCGAAAACCTCTCAATTCGAAGATTCAATTCGATAGGACTACGAAGAACAACAGGGCGAGGACGAACAGCTGTGAACAATCGACTCGGACAAATGGGGAAGAAGAAGACGTCGAAACGTTACCCGATTAAAAAATATTTCAAAATTAAGATTGTTCTCACGATGTCGAGCGCTGCGAAAAAAGTATCGAAATCGCTAAGCATCGAATTCAGCTGCTTTTTCCAATCCTAGTCATCTGAAGGGCAACTTCCTACGAAATTAACTTCGGCATCAAAAAATGAACAACTGCGTTTTTAGTTAGCTGTCCTGAAATTGTGAGTGTAGTGTCTTTTTCATACTAGAAAGGTCTCGGTGGCTTTGGCTTTTTTCACAGCATGAAAGGAATCATATATGTAGGTCCGTTCGGCGAAATACTGCAAATTCGACAGAAAATTTCCTAATAAACTACTGAAAAGCGTGACACTATTTTCATTTTTCTTAAAATTTCTTCTCGCTTTCTAAATAAATAAATGTGGGACGAAGGCAAATAGCATAGAATTTTATTTAAAATATTATCTGAACGCCAATGTTTACAACCAGTTCCCAGGCCGTGGGAATGTGTAGCGTAGTGGTCGAAGGCGCCCTGCAACACACACTTGGAATCCATCTCCGCACTTATGGCCCACCAAGCCTTCCATCCCTCCAGGGTCAGCAAATTGGTACCAGACTTGTCTGGGAGGATAGCAGCACTGGCACGACACATCGGTAAGCCACAGCGAGTCATTGTGAAAGTCAGATATACATTCAATAACTTCGAAACGATGCTTAATGAAGCCGATCACATGGCGTATCCCTCAGGGATTGATCAACGGCGAGAGCCTTTAATGCTTTTTTCAGGCCGACCACGAATTGCATCAACTGATTTCACCAGAAGCTTTTAGACGACGGAAAACACAACTTCTCGTAGTAGCCCTCCAAGTTTTTCAAAGTCATTAATTTGATAGGATTGCTATTTTAATCAACTCCAAAGAAAAAGTTCGCGGCGGTTGCATCAGGGTTTATGAGTGATCAGTTTTGGGGACAACGACGACACATTAATCTCCTAGAAGCAGAGAAGTGGTTATTCGTCTATTCCCGAAGTACAAAGCTCCTTGTAGAGGACAATTCATACACAGTGAAAGGTGAGTCCATCTTCTCTGGCTGCTTGTCGAATCGAATTTTTTGTGCTGAGTGGGGGTTTCTTCAACAAGATGCACCGCCTTGTAGTCAATGGATTTGGAAAGCGACTGCTTTTGAGGATCAGTTACAGATCTTTTAGCAACGACTTTTGCACAAAAATTCTTGATTATCTTTGCGCCAACTTGAACATGCTTCATTCTGGTAGTCTTTTTTTATCATCTTTGAACTTGAGAGAAGGTTATCGAGACTTCGCAACATGCCTGCTGAGTATTCTATTGTATGATAAGACGTAGACCAGTTTTTGTATGGTTTCTAAATTACAAGAAAAAACAGAGGGTTCGAAAAAACAAAACGAAGACAATGGTCGATCGATGGTCCACTCTTTTTCTTTTTCTCGATATGGCGTCTTCATAATCGCACCGAGACGGACGTTATAATCAGTGGAACACAGCACTAATGAGGCATGATCACTCAGCGATGCTGTTTTATAGAGGACAGTTGTTGTTGATATGATTATCCGTTGATAATAATTTGTTTTTCAAAGGATTATCCACTCTGCAGCAGGCGGTATTATGTTAGTACGCACAAAGCAGCACATATAGGACAGCATAGATTTGTTTCCCATACATTAAAGAACGCGCATACAAAAACTGGCATACAAGTAAACTGGCTGGCAAAAGGATTAAGAGACAAAGTTCTCGGAGTTGATCAATCCTTGAGTGATGCGCCATGGATTCAATTTCATCAAGCATCGTTAACGGTGATTGAATGCATATCTGGCTTTTACAATTACTCGTGGTAGCCCACTGATATATCGAGCCAGTGCTGATACCCTTCCAGCCAAGTCTGGACCCAATTTGCCTACTCCAGAGAGATGGAAGGCTTGATGAGTTTCTAGTGCAGGATCACATGTGTGATCACATGTCTCGTGTCACATTTGTATTGCAGAGCGCCTCTAACAACTGCACTCCACGCTCCTATGGTTGGTAAAGTAAAAAATTAGTTGAGAAAAGAGCAAAAGAAGGACCTCGGAGAGTCCAGTGGATGGAGTGTGAGACCTGAAAAATGTAAGAGCATTTTCGAAGCTCACTTGAGGTTTCGAGCTTTGCTCTTATCTCAGCGTCATTGTGCTTCCATTTAACCCAATAATTTGCCATGGAAAGAAAAGCAGTAGATAAAAGTTGAACATTGGCAATTACAAGTGTCGCAAAATTAAGAGTTACTCTCCAACCGCCTTGAAGCTTTTAGTTGGTTAGTAAGTATCTGTCTCTTTTTCTGTTGTTCACTTTTTCAATAGGAGAGATTACCCTCACAGTGTTCAGTTCTGACTAAGAGTCTGATTGCGCCAGTTGTAGAAGTTAAAGAGAAGTATTATGGAGCTTGGCCTGAGCTATAAGATAAGGTAGTATCTAATTATAAAGGATTTGTTTACTCTGGAGGAAAAGTGTTATACCAACAAGCTTGTTTAAATTCGTCAAGAAAATGCAAAGCAGCTTCTCAGAGCTTAATTCCGCCACTTTTAAAAGTGATTTATTGCTCGTGTGTTTTATACGACCAATACAGAATATTCGTGGAATGTCTCCTTCTTCACACTATGGAAGCGTCGAAGTAAAAAATGGTTATATCCACCAAATGTGTTTCTTTAATCTTATGCGGTAACGCTGTAAGCCGATATTTCAGCCAAATGACCTAAATTTGATTTAAGTCAAATATACACTACCTCAGTAAAACCGGACGGGCTCATCAAGGATATTGGTTCCATAAAAAAATTAAATTTTTTTATACAATCCGAGTTCACTTACTGTGATTCCTGCACCTTGTGCATTCGATTCATTTCCTCGCAACCATCATCTAGTATTTTTTCAGATTTCAGGTGTTCGTTAGGCTACTCCTTGAGAATTCTTGAATTCTTGGTCTTTTTTAAGAACAGGAGGCTTGTTTGGCCCGGCCATGCGTCTTCGGATCGGCATCCCACAACTGCGCTACGTCGCGACCAGTTGATGATTAATGTCGATATTAATAGGAATTTCGGTTTGGAAATCTTGGAGAATGTATATAGGTCATTTTCATGCTGTATATCTCGTATCTCAGACAGTCATCAATCGTCAAAAAATGGGTAGTCTCACATATCGAATATCTACTTAAGCCAAAGAAGAGCGGAACAGCAACACCCTTGCTGTGGTTATTTATGAATACAATTAGTAAATCTCAGCTCCTAGAAGAAAAAAGTGCATAAAAATAGGAAAATTTGTTAATTTTTACAATTGACGCCTCGTGGCTCTTGTTGTTTTACATTTTTGTTAAAATAATTTTTTTGCTGGTTGATTTTTTGGGAAAGCCAGAGGATTGCATTAAAGTGTAAGAAGGTTTTCCACAAACGGGAAAACATTTTGGATATTATTTTGCCCAGGTAAATGGGAAATCATTGGCGAAACGTTTTGAACACGCTTTTCGGTGAGTCTAATGTAGCACAGCTTCAAGCTTTTATGGTGACATCACAACGCTGGCCCAAATATTTGGACATCTTTCTATAATTTTCTTCGTATTTTTGTTGAGCAAACGCGAGGTGTTATTATTCTTTGTTCACGATTAAGCTGACGTTTCGGCGGATTTCGCCTTCCTCAGAGCCTGGAAAGGACAAGTTGATAGCAATCTACTCGGCCAGACGCCTCCATAACCAAACAAAGAAACTCTAAACCAAGGTTTCAATCACTTTGAACACAGCTTTGCACACTCACCGCTTTCTATGCGGTTTCCACTAAGTATGTCACGTAGAGACCAACCGCACAGAAATCACATGGAAGTATAATGTGCCCCTCACATCAGAAAAGCAGTTTTATATACTGCCCTATATCACGCGTGATAATGAGGCATTCTTCCCTGCGGTTCATTTTCGGATCTTTCTATAAGTCCGTGTGACTCTGTGTTCCCACTTTCCTTGAATTCAGGGAGAAAAAAGACACTAGAAAATGCTGGAGGTAGGGCTGAAACTTAGTTTCCAGTCTGTTCAAGTCTAAGAACAATGGAATTAAGAAACAAATTTCTAGCAAAATCTCTGAAAACCTTTTTAAAAAAATTTATTATGATTAACTCCGTAAGCGATTCTTTTTGCACAGACTGGAGTGAGACAAATTTAACTAAGTTCCTGCATACGGCATTCATTAATTTCCCGTAGAATTTTGATGAATGAAATAATTCGGTAGTGGAAACAAATCGCCGACATAATGGCGCCATACGGCGCTTTGTTGAATCGAAAACGTCGTTATTGAACACCGATGACGTGTTAGGTAGACTTTACAACATTGACCATCCCGCGACGAAGCTGACTTTTCGAAAACGCACGAGGATTTCTCCACTAACAGGTCAGTGAAAAAGATGGAAACTCTGCAAACCTATCGAGGAGGTTTTTCTCCATTGCCTTAGGAGCACATCGGAGCAATCGACATGGCCGCCGTATTCTACTGGACGAAAACCCTCTATTGTTCAATTTCCTTCGTGTTCGGAATGCTAGATTTGATAAAGAAAGCGGGAAAACGAAGTTTCGTGAGTTTCAGAGAGTGAGAGTTTCGTCGGCGTGAAAACGAGAACATTTTTCATATGGCCAAAGATCTGAAAATTCAAGCAGTCTTTATTACAAATAATAAATTTCAGTCGTTTCTGTTTTACATCACTACCACTGTTCTGCCTATCCCCCATTGCTCACTATAAGCTAAGAGACTTCAATTTAATTAACCCGTTGCTGTTGCTGTCTTAACTATTAGTACTATTTTGACTTTTGTTTACTGCTTGCTTTTTTTTTCACGGTAGGGTACGATGTGAAATACAACCATGGACATGCAGCGGTGTGTGCAAAACTCGCAACCTCGGTTGGGCTTCGAAGCGGTGATTACTGGGGCTCAACTGCTAGTTTTACTCATGTCTCAGAATCCTTGGGGTAGTACTTCATGTCACACCGGTCATGAAAAAGGAATAGCAGTAAACAAGAGTCAGGACATTGTAACTTTAAAGTAGACGTGTTTTGAGTTATGCTAGAAATTAGAGTGCTTCCAAGCCATCCGCTCCACATTTACTTGAGGAATTCGGTAACAGTAGAATATGGAGATGTGGTGCAGGATCTTGCAAGGCAGTACGATCGGCGACACGCTGTGTCGCACTCTTAGTGGACTGACTGTTACCAAAACGCTTTTTTAGAAGAAAACACTATGGTTTTGACTGTTTCGATATTGATCTGACATAGTGTACAATATTACTATGAGTGTAAGCTCCAATTAAAGTAACGTCCACGCGTAAGAATGGCAATTTGCATGTAAAGGTTGTTATTCAGCTTATCAATAAAAGATTACATAAATGTTGCTAGTTTTATGGGCTTCCAAATTGGACGCCTCTATAAGTTATGAACTGCAAATTGTAGAATAATTGTCCTTAAGCATAACTGTGCTTAAAAACGATCTGTGCCGAAGATCCATCATTAGTGCTTACTAACACAAGAGGCGCGTGTGGCGCAGTGGTCGGAGGCGCTCTGCAACATACACGTAGAATCGGTTCCCGCACCCATGGCACGCTAAGCCTTCCATTCCTCCGGGTTCGGTAAATTGGTACCAGACTTGTCTGGGAGGAGAGCAGCGCTGGCTCGATACATCGGTAGGCCACAGCGAGTCATTGTAAAGGCCAGATATGCATTCAGTCACCTCCAACGATGATTAATGAAGTCGAATGCATGCGCATACCTCAGGGATCGATCAACGCCGAGAGCTTTTCTAAAGCTTTTAACAGAAAAGTGGGCTATTTTGAAGAGGTGAAGATGGCTCACTAATTTACTATAGCGATAGGATTGTGTGAAAACAGGTAAAGTTTCACGTGATAATCTGCTGATGTTAGTGAAAAAAGTAGGTGATGGGGATTTTTTGACAAGGAATCGGATGGTAAAGGTATCCTAAAAGTTAGCGAAATGGGCACACGTTTGGAAGTAGAACGAAGTCGACACTTCACATCACACACTAGTCTATGAAATGTCCTTATCTGAAAAGGAAAGACTTTATCTTTTATCTCTATAGCTTTTGTGGGGTTGACAACCTATTTGGTATGATCTGTGTCATGGAAAAAGACATAAGTGCCACATTCTGAAAAGACCGACTAAGTTTTGCCGAGGAAATCAGAAAGTTTCCATGGCGGGCTGTCAGCTATCGTTGGTGTTGAAATCCAATACAAAAATCTTTGACAAAAATCTGTTTGAAGCATGATGAATGCTCTCTGAACGCGATTCCTTCTGGAGTGCCGAGATGGCAGTGAGGGGTCCCAGGTTCTCGTGAGACATATGCTGGCCTGGCACATTACAAAGACATTTGCTGGGATTGGACTATTATTTTCCCAAACTCTAACGATTCAGCTTTCATAATTGAGAGTCTTGGCTACCTGTTCAAAGGGTATTTGTAACAAGTCAGTTTATTTCTAAAGTTACGACACCACACGACGGTTAGATGTTACCAGTGAATTTGAGAGTGGAACTCCTGTTTATTCTCAAAAGTGATTCAGAATAATGTTTAAAAGAAAACTCTCGGCTTTGATTAATCCTGAGAGATGCGCCATGCATTCGATTTCAACAAGCATTGTTAGGTGACTGAATGCATATCTGGCTTTTACAATGACCAGCTGCAGGCTACCGATGTATCGGGCCTCTGTTCCTATCCTCGCAGACAAGTGTGGTACCACTTTGCCGACCCCAAGAGGATAGGGGATTGGTGGGCCAGAGACGTGGGAAACGATCCCATGTGGGTCGCAGTGCGCCTCCGACCACTGTACCCCGCGAGCCCATTGTTCATGCTTAGAGGAGCTTGTTTTGGTGAATCATGGTGTTGAACGGGTATGCCCCCACGTTTCATGCAGAAGACAAAAGACATTCATCTACGCTCATCGTCCGCCTTTCTTGATCTTTATAACAATTTCGGAATGTAAGCAATAAGAGAAGTAGTTATAGCTTTGACAAACGAAGATGAAGTTTTTCCTCGCAACACTGTTTTGTCGCTTTCCTTTTCTTCATTATAGCACATTGTTAATTAGTGGTTAGTAAAAGCCCAAGTAAATGGCGATATTCTAAAGCAGTTTCCATGAATGGCTTACTTTTTGAGATCATATTATAAGAACTGGCCTACGTATCAATGCGTGGGAGGACTTTCAACTCAACAACTACAAGGGGTTTGTTAGGACTTTGAAATGAAGGAATTTTCTGGATTACATTCAAGTCACTATTTTGGCCAATAGGAGATTGTTATTACAATCTGAAGAAATGACTGCAGGAAAAAAGTGACTCATTGATCGACTCCGAAGTTAGTAAAAGTCGCTCATGGAAATTAAAGGAGTGGTGCAATAATACTGTACTCACAGATTGGCATGATTGTCATTTCATCGCTGCACCACGCATACCACATGCAAAATGGCTCAGCTATTGTGCGCGCCAAGGTGGCGATGTGGTCAGGGGTACGATTCCAGATGAGTCGGTGCTGATGATGAAAAGTTAAAAGTCAGTTCTGCTACTGAGTGTTATGAGGAGGCATGTGCTTCCTGAGGTGCCACTTGTTTTTTTCAGCATTGTAAGCTTGCCACACGTTTCTAACATAAGAATAGGTCGACACATTTAAGTTAGACCTAAAATGGGCTCTTTTAGAGTGTATTTCACACTGTTTTGTTTTCTACACTGCCATTTATTATGTGCACTTATTCGCTAGAATTCGTTTTTATCATCATTTGTCATTTATCATTCGTTTTTTTTGCTCATTACCTGAGAACAGATTGTTGGGGTCAAGTGCTTCGAATGATTCACTGTTTTCTTGATGAGCAGACATGGGGTAGTAGTAGTAGTAGTAGTAGTAGTAGTAGTAGTAGTAGTAGTAGTAGTAGTTGTTGTTGTTGTTGTTGTACTACTACTACTACTGCTACTACTTACTACTACTAAACAAACACGAGGTGTTACTTTATTCTTTATTCAAAAACATGCTGATGTTTCGCCAGTATCGCTTCTTGAGATCCCGGAAGGGTTTATTTATATACAAATTATCATGCCAAAGGCTTCAGTAACACAAGCAGAAAGGAGGAAATTTGAATAACAACCACGTGATCAACAGCTTTCGAAAAACCTACTGTTTTTTACGTGCCTTCCACTGAGGAAGAACAGTTGCTTAGCGTCGCATATGGTCGATAAATGCACAGCCCTACATCAAAAGTCGATTGAAGATAAATGGTTAGATCATGTGTTGCCGTCCCTGAAAATAAAGTAAAACAAAACGAAATCCTACTTACCTCGCATTTTATTAGCGATGAAATAAGTCAAGCTATAAAGCGATGCTGAAGAATGGCAGTTTTAGAGGAGTCGGTAGTGATGAGTAACCTTTTGTACATCTCAGCAGGACACCCAGGAACGCCTCTCTGCCACGATAAGGCGGTAAGCCGTTAGGAGGATTATATGGATAGTTTAACGTTTTTGTTTTCTGCCTTCTATAATTTTCATGGCAGGTTATAATAGCTGAGAGACGTGCGAAACAAAGGACCCGCATGGTGTGGTGGTGAACGCGTTACTCCCCGGAAAGGATAATAGCGCGTTCGTTCCCCACCATAGACACCTGCGGTCCAGAGTTTTGCAAATATCTCAGCAACGTTGTGGTTGTATTTCGCTTAGTAACCTGCCATGAAAATTATAGAAGGCAGAAAACAAAAACGTTAAACATTGTGATTTCAACTACAGCCATAGCTTAACTGGGTTCTATGCCGATTTGCGCTCCCCAGATCAACCCCGCTTACGGGTGATTGCTGTGGCAAAAAGATCGATAGAAATAGCTGAGAGACGTGCGAAACANTGTTTCGCACGTCTCTCAGCTATTTCTATCGATCTTTTTGCCACAGCAATCACCCGTAAGCGGGGTTGATCTGGGGAGCGCAAATCGGCATAGAACCCAGTTAAGCTATGGCTGTAGTTGAAATCACAATGTTTAACGTTTTTGTTTTCTGCCTTCTATAATTTTCATGGCAGGTTACTAAGCGAAATACAACCACAACGTTGCTGAGATATTTGCAAAACTCTGGACCGCAGGTGTCTATGGTGGGGAACGAACGCGCTATTATCCTTTCCGGGGAGTAACGCGTTCACCACCACACCATGCGGGTCCTTTGTTTCGCACGTCTCTCAGCTATTATAACCTGCCATGAAAATTATAGAAGGCAGAAAACAAAAACGTTAAACATTGTGATTTCAACTACAGCCATAGCTTAACTGGGTTCTATGCCGATTTGCGCTCCCCAGATCAACCCCGCTTACGGGTGATTGCTGTGGCAAAAAGATCGATAGAAATAGCTGAGAGACGTGCGAAACAAAGGACCCGCATGGTGTGGTGGTGAACGCGTTACTCCCCGGAAAGGATAATAGCGCGTTCGTTCCCCACCATAGACACCTGCGGTCCAGAGTTTTGCAAATATCTCAGCAACGTTGTGGTTAT
>UYYA01005290.1:0-21110 GCA_900624975.1 Angiostrongylus costaricensis | reverse complement strand
ATGGGCGATGGAGAGGAGCATCACTAAGATGTTCCTCTGTTATCTCAACAGCCAGCTGGCGAGGGATAACTACGAACTCTCCCCCCTTTTCACTAACAGACAATCTTATTGTTTTCGAGTTTATTAATTCTCTAATTTCCCGCTTGCCACATTTTTGTGCCGCTGTAAGGTTAGAGATAAACTTTCTATCGCGGTAGTAATCAAGGGTCTTGAGAACGCCGTCCGAAAACACGCGGAATTTCATGTCAACTCCATCGTTAGGGTCCTGCTGTCTAAAGAACGTTTTTGGGAACGGAGATGGTGGTAGTGTCGCCGCCTCTTGATTTTTATCTCTATTTGATGTTTCTTGCTTGGCCTGATAGCGGAGTCGATCTTGAAGCTCATAAAGGTTCCATGCTATCCTACGTAGGGTCGTTTTAGAAATGGGCTGTGATGGTGCAAAACTTGGGCCCAATTCTAATAGCGAGCGCGCATTCTCAGGTATTGTTATGCCCCCAATCACGGTGACCCTAGATTTTCTTGGTGCATTATCAACCCCATTTTGACTATTATCAGAAACGTAAGGAATTCGTTTGCGGTTGTTTCTTGAAGCTGAGACGTGTGAATTACCCAAAAGGTTTTCGAATTTCCGTTGTAAGGTTATTTTGGCATTAGATCTAATAAAATCGCATATCAATATTGACCCACCAACTATCCTCCTCCAAAGGCGATCCTCCAAATGCAAAGCACAAAAATGTCCCTTCGTTGCACACTTCTTCATTCTGGCAAACATCTCGTTCTGCTTGCTTCGTAGTGCAGCTCGAAGTAGTTCCATTTCGATGCCTCGTAGTTGTTGGCTGCCCTCTGGTTGACCGCATATCTCNACGGTGACCCTAGATTTTCCTGGTGCAGTATCAACCCTATTTTGACCATTATCAGAAACGTAAGGAATTCGTTTGCGGTTGTTTCTTGAAGCTGAGACGTGTGAATTACCCAAAAGGTTTTCGAATTTCCGTTGTAAGGTTATTTTGGCATTAGATCTAATAAAATCGCATATCAATATTGACCCACCAACTATCCTCCTCCAAAGGCGATCCTCCAAATGCAAAGCACAAAAATGTCCCTTCGTTGCACACTTCTTCATTCTGGCAAACATCTCGTTCTGCTTGCTTCGTAGTGCAGCTCGAAGTAGTTCCATTTCGATGCCTCGTAGTTGTTGGCTGCCCTCTGGTTGACCGCATATCTCGTGAAGTCGCTTTCGTTTACTGCCGAAACGTCAGCTAGCGTTGTATTGTATTGTGTTTTTCTATGGAAGTAAATGTATGCTGTTTAAAAACCTCGCGATTGCTGAACAAGAAAACGACACATTCATATTCCAATGCCGAGGTTAAGAGAAAGTCGATCCTGGGAACTATAATTTTTGTCCTGTTTGCTTTCAAAATTGGTCATGCTTAGAATTAAAAGTGTCAAAACATCCATAAAGGACTTTGAGTTCTTAAAATTTCCGACAGAAAAGCGGCAAATGCAAACATAAGCATTACATTGGGGATCATCATGGAATCATGCTGAAAAGAATCCCGCTTTCTCGTTTGATTTCGTTTTTAAAGTATGACCTTTGAAATTATAGAGGAAGAAATCTGTGTCATGGACTCTAGCAAAGCAGAATTTCATTGCCCAAGGACAAAAGAATGTTCATCGTCGTGGAAGTAAAGATTTTTGGATCCTAACAGCTTTTATCGAAATAACAAAACTGTTAAGTGCTGAGGTGTGCTTAGTTAAAGATGGAAGCTGCATCTATAACTCCTAGTAGAGGTCACGTTGCCGCATAATTGCTAAAGAGGAAGTTAAAGCAGTCTATTCTTGTGCGTATTGAGACAAACACTGATTTTAAAGGAACCTGGAACAACTTATGTGGGTTAAGAGTTTTGATGTTTGGAAGTCAAAAGCTTAAATCTCGCTTAAAGAATAAAAGTTGACTTCATCACGTGCCGTTGGAGGTGATTGAACGTATATCTGGCCTGTACAAACTTACGGTGGCCTACCGATGCATCACGCCAATGCTGCTATCTTCCCAGACAAGTCTGGTACCAATTTACCGACTCCGGTGAGATGGAAGGCTTCGTGACCTTGGAACGCAAGGATAGATCTCATGTGTATTGCAGGTTGCCTCTAACCACTGAGCTAAGCGTTATTTTACAATCTCGTTTAGCTCCTTCTGACTTGAAAACACGTTTCAACACCGATTTTGACTTAATCTCCCCTCACTTATGCGATGTTTGAATGCACTCAGTTCAACCCGATTTGATTTCGAACACCTACGTCGCAAGAGGAAACAACTTTTGTGGGTATCAGAATCGAATCATCGCAGCTGTGAAGGGGACGGAGCCGAAATAGTCACAGCAAACTTTTGCGAAGGACTCGTTTAAGTTCATCACTAGATTACCACAGGAGTTTCCGTTGATTGTCATTTACTTCCAGTAAATCCTACAGTGATTTTTTTTAACGCTACAGCAGCTGTTCTCAAGTTGATGAAGCGAAGTTGCAGCTTAGTTTGGAGTACTTCGCACGTCCTCTAACCGTCTGCAACCTCTTACCACTCGGTCAGCTGTGCCATGCGCGGACGGGAACGACGACTGACACCGTGGACCGCCCACAACCGCAGTCCAGGACCGCCCAAGCTGTGCGCGTAACCGTCGAATATAGGCGAGTCTGGGTCTCCGTCCATACTACATGTCTGGTGAGAGCGCTCGGGTCGTCGTCTATGCTCATCCGACTGACTGAACGCCGATCGTTCGTACCTTGTTTTCAGTTACGCACCTATCTCTTCATCTTCTACATTTTTTAAAGTAATAGTCGAATTTTGACAACGTTCTTTTAAGCGCTCATGGTTTCTCATGATTTTCTCCCATATCAGCAATGAGTTCGTCGTTTTCTCTCTCAGCAGTCGAGAGGTTGTTAAAGAGCATGCGTTTACTTCCATACAATAACACACCTCGGTGTTCTTCCTTGGTGGAAAACAGGTGAAGAAAGCGGTGGTTTTTTCGAGAAGCCGTAGATCTTGTGATTATCGTGCAGATTTTCATCTCTCTGTTTGTGCTGTTGAAGCGTTTGATCTAGTAAGATGCGCATTAGTGTAACCTTCCAGGCCCTGAAGAAGGAGATTCTGCCGAAACGTCAGCTACGGTTGTGTTGTATGTGTGTTATTGTGTGGAAGTAAACATATGCTGTTTAACAACCTCGCGATTGCTGAGAGAGAAAACGACGAATTAATAATCTAATGCCGAGGTTAATAGAAAGTCGATCCTGGATGCTATTTCAGCAATGAGTACTGCTTCTCTGTCTGTCTGTCTATCTCCCTCTATCGCTCTCCAGTTCGTTTTATGCGTGGAAATGTTTACAAAAGCCACCATCATGGAAAAGGAGTCCATAGACCTCCTGTTGACCTTATAATATTTGATCTCGATTAGTTATTGTACTTTTTTGTGCGTGTAAAGGGATGCATGTAACGCAGTGGTTAGAGGCGCGATGCTACACACATGGGAATAATACCGCGCCCCAGGCTCACTAAGCTCTCCATTTTTCCGGAGGTGTGCAAATTGGTACCAGACTTATCTGGGAGGTTAGCAACACTGACTTGATAGATCGGCAGACCACTGCGAGTCGTTGTAAAGGGCAAACATGCATTCACTCACTTCTAACGAAGCTTAATGAAGTCGAATGCATGACGCTTCCCTTATGGGTTAATCAAGGGAAAGAGCTTTATCGTTTTTTTAAAATTCTATCTCTTTAGGTATGTAGATTTTTTAGATTGCAGTGAGATAGAGGCGTATAATTTGTTGGCAATCGAGTTTACATGTGGGATAGGACGTAAGCTTTACATAGTTATCGATAAGTGGGGATATTGAAGAAGTACGCCATTGGTTTCAGATGTGGTTGTCAACACCTCATTTTGAAAGGACCATAATCCACATAAGTGTTTAGTTTTATGTCAAACAGGCAATGCGCTTTTATTGGAAGGAGATCTCCAGGTGTAATTTTAGCAAGGTGTCATAGAAACGTTATGAGTGACTCTTTGTTTACCCAAATCCCATTGTTTAACGTGTTATGAACCACTAGGGATAGTATATAGTCTATATATATACTATATATATATATCTATATATATATATATATATATACTGCTTCTTATCATTATGTATAAGTGGCTTTATGACGGAGTTTTGCGAAGAATCGACTGAAGTTTTTTCAAGTGTCCGAACTGTTTGTTATCAACAGGCGATTCGTTTGCAACTGAGATTTCTGGAAGAAGGACTGAACAGGTTATAAATAGTAATGATTAACGAACAGAAGACATCAGAGGAAATGAGTACATATATTCTTATGAACTGCACTTATTGTGCTGATGCTGGTTCGGTATTAATTGTTGTTGTTGTTGTTGTTGTTGTGGTTCGATGGCTTACACCTCGACAACATCGCCTTCTTCAGCGCCGTGTTTTTGCGTGTGGGACCACCCATGTGTTGGTCACGTGGGATGTTGAGAAGTCCCACGCGCAACAACACGGCTCTGAAGGAGACGACGTCGCCGAAACAACAACAAGAACAACTGGTGCCAGCTCAACAAGAGCAGTATGTAAGAATATGTATACCTATATCGATTATTTATGTCCACATTTATAGAAAATCGGTCTTCTGATTCATCGGAAGAGAATAACATGCTCAGAATTAATGGATTATGGATTGAACATGAATCAGCACTCTCTGCAGAATGCTGGCTTATAGAGATCAATGCAAAGACAACTCAGTGTCTTAATAATTTGCTACACCAGGTGTAGTTATTAATGTTAAGGTTGGTCTGAGGGCCCAGGAAACCACGAAAAACATTCGCTTAGGTGGACTTCCTCCGTAACTTCACTGCTTTCACACTATTCCAAGCTCTGCTAAGCGTAATATTCTGAGCATTTGTCTCATTGTGCTATATCTTAGTAGTCGGTTTAGTACTAGAACCATTACCTACCTACTTATTCATGGTTATTAGAATGGTATGCGTAGAAATTATATATCCTAAAGGTTCTCCAACCAATTGCATTAGCTCATCTGCTCCTTATCTCTGCGATAATATTGCCATTGATTTCCTCTCTTCGACGAGTTTCTAATCTAGATTTCTATATATTTCAGTACTTATGAGGATTCGCTTTGTTGAATACTAAATAGTGCATTCGCAAGCGCACTCGGAACCATACGAATCACATATGACTCATAGGCTGAGGAAGCATATTGATTGATACTATGTGATGTTGATATTGATAGCATATTGAAAGCAGCGTGTGGGATGAAAAATAGGCGTAGTCCAGAACTCGTTAGTGAATGAGTTCGCTAATCAAAGGCTAGTCATTAGACCAGAAGCAACGGAATTGATCTCATTCTTCCGTCGTAAAGCCGAATTCACGAAATCCGCGCTAAATAAATCAATATTGAGATGCATTGATGTCAATGCATGTGTGGGAATGCGATGTGCATCGTGTGCCACGGTTTGATTGCATGTTCTTCTCGACTGTTTATTTTGTCGCAAAGAGTTTACTTACTATACTTTTATGTATAATGGGTAGCTTATTCGACATGGATATACCAGATGTGGTACTTGAAAACAATGCTCTACAGTTAAAAATTTTAAACATGTTCGGATTAATTCTTTCTAAAATCCACAACATCGGAAAGCTTGAGTAAAACACCCTGAATTGGAGCATTCAGATGGTGCTTTTTTATTTCTTTCAGACACACCTCCAAAATTCCGTACAAATCAGCTTACAGTTAGAATTCTTCTGCATTCTGGAATTCTTTGCCAATGGCATTATTTTGTTTTATTTTATGTACTCAATGTCAATGTACTCAAACCACGCATGTGTAGCTTGATTAAAAGTGTCCCGTTGTGTACACATAGTCCTTAGTTCGATCCCATATCCTAGGATCGCCAAGCCCTCCTTGCCCTCTAGCTCGGAAAATTAGTATAGAAAATATTCCTTGTCTGAGAAGGTAAAAAAATCGACAGGGTTAGTAGTCATCCGTATCACCTGCGGTCCTTGCTATCCTATCAATCATTAGGCAGTTCGGGCAGGAACTGACAAATTCCATCGTGTTTTACGGTATAATTGTAGATGATATCGGATTTAATCATTTGGGTCAGTCTCGTTTCAGGTTGCTATCCTTTCCTCTTACCTGAGATTTTAACCCTTGGCCCAACAAATGTTTTCCGCCGTCGAGTCCCACTTTGTTTCCGTAAGACTGTACGGCCTTTTCCCGTAAGCTGATTTAGAAATCAAACAAAGCTGAGAGTGATTACTTGGATTAGTGGAAATTGATTATTCTCTTACTCTTACTGATGTTTTTGTCATAATTCAGCAAAAATTAACGTCAGAAATAAATAAGAGGTCTTGTTGAGTATTCAGTGAGTATTCAGTTGTTTCCAATTTATTCTTCGAAGAAATTCCGTAGTTCGATGGATACTGGAGAGTTCGCTATAACTGAATTGTAGTGAATTTTTTTTACATGATCCGGCGCCAAATGTGTGAATCAGCGTCCATCATTCACGAAGATCTTCTCATTTCCTTCTGATTTTCACTGCTACTTGAGGATTTTTGGTGCTCATCCGGAACGCCCTTGAGTACTGGTCAACTTGATCTTCCCTTGAATACTGGTATAGTCGAGCAGTGGCGTTCTTATGTCTTTGCGATACACTCACCACTATTTGTGGGTCAGTGGAAGATTTTCGCAAATGAGTGTGGAAGCATTTTCTGACACCGGAGAGATGCGGTCAGCCTGATGGAGGATCGAACTAACGACTTTGCACGTGCTGTTGAACGGCATCTGCACCATTGCGCTTCCCGCGAACTCCTGAACATGTGACGAGGATTTGACAATTTGGATCTTAAACAATTACAATAATTGCCTCCTTAATGCAGTCTGACTGCCAACTAGTATAAATTCCGTCTTTCTCAGACACTTTTTGCGAAACGAATGCGTCAAATTGCTGCATTTTGAAACGGACCATGTGAAAAGTACTGAGAAATTAGAAAATTTAAAAATATTGATGACTCAAGAACTCTTATTTCGGCGGGGAACACAAATTTATTCAATACTGGAACGATTCTCTAGGCTTTTTCGGAGTCCGCTGTTTGAGAAATGGACACGTTGTGCGAAAAACGCAAGAAAAAAGAAACTGGAGGACGGAACGCTCTGTTTGAGGCCAACCAAAGAGTTGGCGAGAAAGGAAAAGATAACAGGAGTGCTGGCTAGAAAAGAGGAATAATTGCCACCCTTGACCGAATTCGAGTAACTCACATGTCTAACCGTTCGCTGTTGCACCAGGTTTCTCTTCGAAATTTCAGACCTTCGAATATCAAAGTCTAAAAAAGCCGCTGTTGTAGAGAGAAAAACGTCCTCTGTCCTGTATAGAGCTTGCAATGAAAAGGGACACATTTGCGCCTGGATCTATCACTTACATTGGGGCGCCTCTAGAAGAGAGCTTAGAAGTAACCTGCAATACACATGGAACCGACCACGCGTCTCAGCTTACCAAGTCCTCCATTTCACCGAAATCGGCACATTGATACTAAACTTCTCTGGGAGGATAGCAGCACTGATTGGATGCAACGGTAGGCCATCGCAAGTCACTACAAAGCCCAGATATGCATTCAGTCACCTCTAATGATGCTTGATGAAGTCGAATTCATGGCGTATCCTTCAGCGATTGATCAACGTCAAGAGGTTTATTCTTTTTATCCATCAGCTGCCATAATAATGATTACATACAACTTGGTACTCGTTGACAAGTAATCATGATCAGAATGTTATAGACGGACTACTGTGCAGTGCCATAAGAAACCGCTGGATATCAATATCAATTTGTATGCAATTTCACGATTGACCCCGACGTCGTTCTACAAAGCTCCTCATCACTCTGCGGTTGGTAAATTGGTGCCAGACTTGTCTGCAAAGAGTTCCTTCCTATCTGCAGGGGTCGTCAACCGCATTTCGGAGCACCCTAACATAGCTATCGGAAGGTCCGCTCGACTACCTTTCAACGATATTCGTAAAGATGACCAAAATGAAGGCTAAAAGCACCAACTGAACCTTCAAGTAAATTCGTGGATGAGGGAACGAATCGATTAGATGAGTTGCCAGGATAAAAGGATAAAAAGGTCTCGGCGTTGATCAATCCCTGAGGCATGCGCCATGCATTCAACTTCATTAAGTATCGTTGGAGGTGATTGAATGCATATTTGGCCTTTACAATGACTCGCAGTGGTCCGCCGATGTATCAAGCCAGTGCTGCTATCCTCCCAGACAAGTCTGGTACCAATTTGCCGACCCCGGATTCCACGTGTGTGTCGTAGTGGCGCCTCCAACCACTGCGCCACATGCGCGCTTAAATTGCCAGCAGACGCGGAATAAATGGTTTTGAATCGTGCAAATTAATCACTTGTGATCTCTGTAGAGATATCTGAAAAGAAAAGAGCGATAGTCGAAATGGATAGGCGTACTTAAAGTAATCTGATATCTGAGAATCTTATCGTTTAGCTGCGATTGGTTTGCTACATCTGTTAGATCCGCTAAGCAAAGCTAGCGTAAAGTGATCGATAATTGGTTACTTTAGGGAATGTAATGATGCTGGCTTATTTGCAAAACTTCGGACTGCAAGTGTCTGCGGTGGAGATCGAACACGCTGTTACCCTTTCCGGGAGTTGAAGCGTTCACCACCACGTCATGCGGGTTCTTCGATTCGCATTTCTCCCAACTCATTCAATGCATTTTATTCTCTCAAAATCTGAAAATAAAGATTCTTAGGAAAACCACAGTGTTTACAGCATAGCTTTTTCAATCGTAAGCGTTATTATTCGAAAACTCCATCCCATTCAGTTAGTGTGCTCCAAGGACAATTTCTGCCATGATATTGATATATATCTATGCAAAACAGTTCTTACAGTTTTACTACTTGAACGAAACTGTTTCCATTTTCTTTCTAGGGGATCATAGTAGATAGTATTACAACATGTTTGCAGTGGAAGTCTTGTAGCGCAGGGGTTAGAAATACCTTGTAGAATACACGAGGTCGTTGGGTGGATTATGTACTTCGGGCAATCAAATCCTTCCATATCGTAGGAGAGCTTGGTTCCATACTTGTTTAGAAGGATAGAAGCACTAACTTTATGCATTGATAGGCTACTCCAAGCTACACTGTACAGTCCATATATGCCGTCAATTATCTCTACGACGCTACGAATGAAGTCGAATGCGTGGCGCATCGGTCAAGGATTGTTCGACACCGAATTCTTTATCGTCTATCCTATACATTTCCTACATTCGAGATTGTCGAATGTCTTCAATTCATCATTGCTGCTCATTAACATCCTTTACGCCTTTTACGTCCTTTACATCGTTCGATATGTTCTCGTTCGTTCGTTGACCTAAATGCCAGCTCGTGATGACACATGATTGATCGATCAGGTTCTGAAGTTACCTCGCCATCGATCAATACTCCATCGATCCTTACTCATTGCACTTGTAATCCCATCAGCATTCAGCCAGAGATTTTTTTTTTGGTAGACAACTTGGTTTTGGCGAAACATATCTTTGTATCAAGACGATTTCATCAAACGAAGGGAACAGGCTAAACCGTTTGTGGTGAACATAGCGCGGTAATAAGGAGGACCCATTTCTATTTCTTTTTCATTTTTCTTTTTGAATTTGTAGAGGAATGATTTGGCGTAAATACTAAGTGAACTGCGAACTTCGAAGTTTTTTTGTGAAAAATTTTACCAGTTGCTGGTCGTTACCAGTTATTACATTCTATCGTGAAATGCAAACACAATGATGTTGAGATATTTGCAAAACTCCGGACCTCAGGTGTCTGCGGTGGGGATTGAACCCGCCATTCCCTTTCCGGGGGCTTTGGAGGGGCACGCCCACATCGTGAAGATCCTTCATTTAGCCTTTTTCTCGGCTATTTTTCTATCTGCTAGTGCCATTAACAATCACACATCAGCGGGATTGGTCTGGGATGCACAAATCGGCACTGAACGAAGTTAAACTGAGGCTGTGCGTTCTGTTGGTTGTTTCTATGGACGAATCGTTCGAATTACTATTTCTGTTTTGTGTCACAACGCTTGAAAATTTTGTCTCACGTTTATTCTTCTGATGGATTTTGCAGATTCTCCCGATTTTCAGATGCCTTCACTTTCGGCTGCATTGCTCGACGCGGTCGGAACCAAGGATACCAACGGCGGTGGATCGAGCAGCGATCAGCCTACAAGTCGACGTCGCTTCATGTTTTGGAATCGTTCATGGAGAGAATCTCTCAATATTTTTGTAAGTCTTAACTAATTATTGGTGGTTTTCCTTCCCTCCCAACGGTTTACCACCTCATCGTAGTTGCGTGGTGTTCCTGGGTATAGTGCTGAGATGTACAGTGGAGGGATTCATCATCCCAGCAGAGCCTCCTAAGCTGAAAAGAATTCCGACGTTTCCATCAGGGAGCTCAGCTAAGAGTAAACCAATACCAGGATCCACCACCCTAGTATCAAACTAGTTGCATGGTGGCAAATCTCTCTCTGATCCACAAGGACTGCGACTACTTGTGATTGTGTCGACCTGGGGCAGACTTTGATCAGATTGACCTCGGGACTGCAGGGAAACAATGTCTGAACCAGCAATACACCGAAAAAATGGGAATTATGCTGGGGCCCGCACAACCAGTGATGAAGTGCCATCGAACTATCAAAGTAGGTATTGATGTTTTATTTGTTGGTTTAATTATCCACATCACAAAGATACATTTGTGAGCTGTTCCAGAAATGAAACCCTGGTCTCGACTTTATGTCCAAAAAGTTATAATTTTGTATTTGACTAGGAGCACAGAGATAGATGGATTAGAATCTTAAAGTCCAAAACCCAGTAATTCATCTTCTACCATCTGTCGTACATCAGTACTTTTTTAGTGCTTACTTTCAGATCGATCAATTCTACCCACATCATCTGAAAATGATGGTGCTGTTCGTGATAGCCGCACTGCATCTTGCTTATGCTTGCGAGTTTCTTTCGGCATTTCGTTCATACGAGTCGCTAGCTAATGAGGTAATTTGGCTTACTAACATGCTTTTTTTGTTATTTTATTATGAAGGGCGCGTGTAGCGCAGCGGTCGGAGTTGCCCTGCAATACCCATGGGATCGGTCCTTGCTTCCTAGACTCACTAAGCCATCCATCCCTCCGGGTTGGGCAAATTGATACCAGACTTGTCTGAGAGGATAGCAGCGCTGGCTCGATAGATCGGTAGGCCACCACGAGTCATTGTAAAGGCCAGATATGTATTCATTCACCTCCAAGGGTGCTTATTGAAATCGAATTCTGAGAGCGTTATCCTTTATCCTTTTATTGTGCTTTGTATCTTCTCCTACTTTCAGCTCATATGCTTTTTTCTTGTACATTTCTATCCTTCGAAATGATTTTCTTTTATAAAGGTGGAATTTCGAACGTCATCGGATGTCGAGAATCGCGACGACATTAATCTGGTGCGGTTGGTAATGATGACATTCATTGATGTGAGTATTAGTCTGTATTTTTCAACTACATTCATTTTTTTCAAGGTAGTTCTTCACATCAGTTTTAAAAGTGACCAGCAAGCTAAGCAAAAGGATGAAGTTTTCATAGGTGTTATGTTTATTTCAATGTTTGAAAAGGTCTTTGGTAAAGTTCTGGACGGCAAACTTTCTAAAATACGTAAAGAAAAATTGTGACCGATTGGTATGGTAGCAATGTTTTAGTGTCCATATTTTTGGCCAGGTATGGACACTAAAACATTGCTACTTGGCATGCTTGTAAGGGTGCGTATAGCGCAGTGGTCGGAGTCGCTTTGCTATACAAATAGGATCCATCTCCGCGCCCAAGGCTCACCAAGCCCTCTATCTCTCCGGACTCGGCGGATTGGTACTAAACTTGTTTGGGAGGATAGCAGCCCTGGCTCGATACATCGGTAGGCCACAGCGACTCATTGTAAAGGCCACATGTGCATTCAGTCACCTCCAACAGTGCTAAAGTCGGATGCATGGCGCGTCACTCAGAGATTTATCGATGCCGGGAGCTTCATCCCTTTATTGATTTTAACATGCTATTATTTGAGCCATGAGACCTCATTAACATGTAAGTTTGCAAAAGAAGAATTGCGACCCCTTTTCTTCATTTTCGCTGTTGTCACCCACCGATTAGTTTTCTTTAGATTAAGTCAGTTTCAATTTAGGTGTTCCGTTTCATGTCAAGATAGTAGGTGCTCTCATTTTGCCATTACTTCGTGTGTAGTTATGGCGTTTTCAGTTTTTGATTTTAGTTTGTTTTGGAATTTATTCTATTCATCCTCTTAATTTCAGTATAAGAAAAACCTATGGATGACTGTGAGTGCGATGTGTGCGTCGCTATCGACAAGTGCCATCATTGTGCTCTTTTACAACATCTATTGGCCTAACATGAACAGACTAACAAAAACCGTGGTGACGTCATACTTATTGGTCTCTTTTTATGAAACTTCGGCTTTTCTTAACAAATACAATATTTTCCTAAGTTATTGATAAAACTTCCCAACGGTTTACTGCCTCATCGTGACTCGGAAGTCTTTCTGGGTGTCGGACTGCGATGTATAGCTGGAGATTCATCCCACCAGCAGGGTCTCTCTAGCTGAGAGGGAGTCCAGCGTTTCCCTCAGGAAACCCATCTAAGGGTAAACAAATACCAGGATCCACTCTGGTTCCAAGCTGGGCGCATGGTGGGAAAAGGCCTTATGATCCACAAGGGTGGCGACCTGAGGCAGACTTTGGCTAGGCTCATCTCGGTACTCCAGTGAACCACAATGGCTGTCACCTGTATTACCTGTAGTCCCGTTGATCGTCGAGTGACTCGTGCGGGCGTCAGTAAATCCTCCGTTTTTCCCTATCGCGTGCAAGAGTACCCCAGTGGGTTCTGCATGCTCTAGGGGCTCGTCGAGCATCATATCTTTCTTCTAGTCTTTTGGAGAAGAACTCTTGCCATCGAGTCGGTGGTCTTCCTGTAGTGCGTTTAACATCCCGAGGAATCCAGTCACTAACGGCTCTTGTCCATCGGTTGTCATTCACACGCACTACGTGTCCTCGCCCACTTTATCTTCGACTGTTTGGCGTACGGAACGGCACCTTTGATTTTTGACCGTTGACGCAGATCGGGGCTTCAGATCCTTTCCCTTACTTATGTGAAACGGAATACTCCTAGCATCGTCCTTTCGACTGCGCGTTCAATAACGCTGAGTTTTTTTTCATCCTGTTTACGAGGCAACAGGTTTCTAATGCATACGTTAACGCACGAAGTACCGTTGAGTCGCAAAGGTGGGCACAAGTCGGGTGTTCTTTCTCCTCTTTACTACATTCTCGATGCTCTTGAAAGCTCCCCAAGCCGCTCGTTTCGTTCTGCTCAGCTCTCGAGCTAAGTCATTCAATGTGTTGATTTACCGACTTGTTCCGTTGAGCGTGAATGGTGCATACGAAACCAATCCGTTCCTCATGAACATCGTTTTTGTGAGATTTAATCGAAGACCAATCCTTCCACAGGCTTTACCAAAGTCGGCAAGCATCCGCTTCGCTTGACTAATGTTTGGTGTTATAAGGACGATATCACCAGCAAAGCAAAAATGGTGTAATTTCCGACCATCGATTTTCACTTCCGTATTGTCCCATTCCAATGTTCACATGACGTTGTCGAGGGTGGCGGTAAATGATTTCGACAAGATAGTGTCACCTTGCCTAACCCCTCTTCTGACGTCGATGTTAATATCGTTGTAGAATGGTGATATTTTGGTTGCGAAATTTTTATAAAGCTCTTGAAGAATCTTTATATGCTGAGTAGTGATTCTTTGTCTATCAAGTGCTTCCATGACTGCTTCTATCTCATTTGAGTCAATGACCTTCCGCAACTCGATGAAAGTGAGACAGAACGGTCTTTTGTACTCTCACGATACTTCAATGAGTTTTGTTATCGTGTGGATGTCGTCCATCGTCCTGAATTCCTTTCGAAACCCTGCTTGCTCACATGGCGCTGTCCTTCGTCCAGTGTTATGTCAATCCTGTTTAGGACGACTCGAGTGAAAAGTTTGTAGACGACAGACAGCAGGCAGATTGGGCGATAGTTCCCGATATCGTGTAGGTCACCCTTCTTGAACAATAACGCGGTTTTGCTGGGCTTCCATTAAGTAGGGACCTTGCATTACAGGTAACGTGTAAAGAACTGAGCCAGTGCGTTTACGAGGACTGGCGGAAGGTTTTTCAGGTGTTCTGATCTTATCCTGTCCAGACCTGGGTTAGATTTTTCAGCGACGGAATGGCGTGGATTTTGGAAGGATGAACCGGTGGTACAACATATCCATCCTCCTTTATTTCATATGACGGAAGGTGGACGTGGCTATCGAAGGGAACCAAGTAGTATTCTTGAACGATTTTCTCCATTGTGTTTCTGGACGCTTTAACCGTTCCGTCTGGGCGCCGGAGTGCAATCATTTTGGTCTTGTAACTGGCGAGGCTTCGGTGGTCTTTGCGAATGCTTTTCCCAACCTATGCAGCTTCGACCATTACTGCTTCTCTTCTCTTTTTAAGGTCTTCTTTTATCACCTGTCTGCGTTGTTTTGCAAATTCGGACGTTAGTTCGCGGTTGCCTGCAGCTCGTGCGACTCCACACTGGCGTATCAACTCGAGTGTTTCTGGAGACAGACGTCTCTTGCTGACTTTCGGACTTTCAGCTTTCATAGCGCTAACGTGTAGATGTTGAATGAGCCGATCGTATTCGTTGTCGATATTATAGGAAACAGCATCTTCCCAACAGCCGACTAACGAATTGAACAAGTCCCAATTTATGGTGGTTGTGGGGCATCTGTTTTTGAATTTAGCGGCTTTTTCTCCTTTCAGCGACATATAGAACCTTGCGCGAAGGAGACGGTGGTCTAATCCCGTGTATGATTTTGGGACAACAGCGACATCGGTTGGGCAAAACCTTCTATTTACTATGATGTGGTCTCTTTCCTTATGGTACTCCATTAGGAGACTCCCACGTCCAGCGCTGAGAGTGGTGCTTTTGGAATTGCGAGTTACCATAGATTGTCTTGGTCGCCATGATAAACTCAGATAGCCGCTCACCCTGTTCGTTCCATTCTAATTCGTGTGTCCCAATGTGAGGTTTTTCAGACGTTCTTCTTGGTTCAATCTTGGAGTTGAAATCTCCGATGATGACCTTAAAGAACGTGTGGTCTTCTCTGTAGAACTTCTTCAAACCGATTTAGAACGCTTCGACTTCTTCTTCGTCATAGTTTGATGTCGGGGCGTAAACGACGAAGTTTGTCATAGCCGGAATTGATCCACGTCTTCTTAATCGTAAGCTTCCGATTCGGATTGTAAGTTGTTCGAATGACTTGATGTTCATAGACAAACTCGTGTTGACGAGAACATCGGCGCCGCCGACTCCTCTACTTTCGCATGTTCCGAGGAACGGTTCTCCGGTGTCATAGACGGCGTTGAAAGGCTGGCGTCTTCTCGTCTCGGCTAGTTCGATGACGTCGTGCCTTATCCTTCTTGCTTGCATGAGCAAGTCTTCTATCGAAAACTCGGAAACATGTGTACGTGCATTGTAGGTGCAAATCCTCACCATAGTTCTTTCAAATCCAGCCGGCTTCCATTGGCCCTGAGATTTTAGCAGCCTCTCCGTACTCGTCTTACACAACACTGCGAAATTGGGGCTCTTTCGGGTCAGGGGAATGAGGCCTGTTTTTTTTTTCACTGTGTTTAGCGTTTTTGATACCCACGTATAGCTTTCTGGGCTCTGAACGTGGGGGTGGATATACTCACGGGTAGCTTGCCAAGTTCTCCCAGAGTAGACATGGAGCTTATTTGTTGGAGGCGACCCCTTTGCCGCCTCCCATGTACTTCTCAGTCACTTGATTGCAGGCTTTTGGCCGAATTGAGTCGTAGAATACAATCCGCATAAGCAAGAACGTACCCACACACCCGTGCATAAATACGCCTCGTAGATACAGAAATTATGTGCGAAATAAACGCAACAGAAACAGGGAGTCCATTCCCTCGATCCATCTGCGTCTCAGAGTAGCAAAGGTCGCTTTTGGTCCGCGATTAACCCCCAATCCGCCACCTGGAGACGCACCACGTAAACTAACGACTAATCGGCTCGGGATCTCCTCATATCAGGGCGATCCGTGGACCACAATGGCTAAACCACGAAGACTCCCAGTAGTGGAAATTATGCTGGGAGCGCATAACCAGTGGAGACGGGCCATCCAAGTGTGCAAGTATTGATGAAGCCATGATGATGAGGTTACACATCGCTATAAGCTTATTGCTCGCTTAAAGGGGAGGGACAGTTGGAAACACCGGACTCTTTCTCAGCTTGGGAAACCCTGCTGGAGGGATTAATCCTCCCACTGTACATCGGAGCCCATCAGCCAGGAACACTTCCCAGCCACGATGAGGCGGTAAACCGTTGTGAGTGAGATCACCACATCTCCACCAGCAACAATATGAGACTTTATACTGTAAGTGAAATACATGTCTTAATTCAGGTCTGTGTGGTGGATACGGTGGCATTTCTTTCGCTACCATTCCTGCTAGGCGCCCGTATGATGATTGCGCTGAATCTGACTACCTATGTAGAACCATCACTCCGAGCCGCTTCTCGTCTTGTCCCTACTAATGGACTGATGGATGAGCTAAAATGCTCAGTTGTTCCCAAGGAATCGGTAAGCCATTTTTGGATTTGTTGTTCTGAAATTCGTAGAATCAGTTTTTCAGAAAAATTCCCTTATCGCTTTTGTGTTATTGGCCTTATTCCTATTATGTTTTGTGACCATATAGGTCCTTAATACAAGAAGTCATCGAGTCCTTAATGGGATCAACTTTCAGAACTAATTTATTGGAGTTAGGAATTTACTAGAGTAATTCTGGTTATGAAATTGTAACGAGAAGATTTTATGAATGCAAATGGAGAATAACCTTTGCCTAGATTGTTAAATTTTGCCATTTTCTGGTATATTTGACTTTCAGCTTCCTCTCTGTAGTGTCATTGTCGAGAGGTCGATCTTCCCAGTGGTTGTTCTGAAGTTTCTGATTGTGCTCTGCGTGCTCACTGCGGCTTATATTCTTCTTGCCTATCTTATCGAATATTGTATTCGTCACTGGTTTCCACCTTCTGATCAAGACGAAGCGGCAAAACGTGTTCTGGTCGAAACGGCTTAGGGAGGTATTTGTGTATGTGTTCGTATATATGTATCCTTCCTCTTTGTTAGCTTTACATTGACCTGACTGGTATCCCTGCAGTTCGTCATGTTTTTTTCGGCGCTTAGTGCTGCAATATAAGTGCAATGTTACCTTGTTCCTTGGATGAGTCTATTCGAAGCATCAGTCTACTAAGTCGATTATTCTTGTTACCAACTTCCTCTTCATTCTCACTCCATGAAGTCAGTTTAATTAAAATATTCCATTCAAAGGACAACGGAATTTGTTTACTGTTGATATACAGGTTAGGTTTTAAAGCATCCTCTCATCCTAAAATGCTATCCTGAAGTACGTACGTGTGCTGATTTTGAGGAATTTATACACGATAGAGTGCTTCCTGTTCAGTTATAATTTCAAAGCGGTCTACATTTTGCTTATTTAGAAATTGTCAGTACGATTGTTTTCTGTGTGGTTATTAGTACTTTTATAATGTAAAGTCTCGTCTAAATTCTTTCTATCGGTCTTTGGCGTTCCATTTTTTTCAGCTCACCATTTTTCAGTCCCAAATTGCCCATTTGCGGCTTTAGAACAGTGTCGCCAAAACCCGTCATAGATATCACTGAGCCACTTTCAGTCAACTGTTGCTCGAAATGCCCTTAATGCTGGTGTGTTACCTTTTTCTATTGCAGTACATAGCTGCCATGCTTCCTAGTCTATTAGTTCATAGAACGTGTCTCGCATTCATAGAATGGCATGTATTTGTACTCAGAATTCCATTTGTTAGTTGTTTTTTATTGATAAAATTAGTTTCGAAGAGATTGTTTACCTTTTCAATTTTTGTAATGAGGAACTGCTTAGTTGATTTGATTCAGTTCCAATACTGCAGTCATGAGTCACTATGTGAGTTGCGCCGTTATGTATAATCAATTACTGAAGATTAAGCAACTAATTGTAACATGACAACTTCTACAAATATTGTGAGGAAAGTGTTAGGTAGTAGAATCCACTACTTATCGCAATTTTATCTCATTGCACCCAGAAATTTCAAGGTATAAAGGGAAACGATTCTTGAATAACGCTAGTGTCTGTTTGTGTGAATTTGCGATGCTGCTAAAGTAGGCAAGATATTCCCGCCTAGAAAGGGTAATAACGAGGTTCGCTGCTCTCAGAAGACACCTACGGTCCGGAGTTTTGCAAATATCTCGGCATCACTGTTGTTGTATTTCACATAATATCCTGCCATGAAAAAAGAATAGGCAGTAAATAGGTGATTACATAGTTAAGACATTGTTTAACCTTTATTTACTGTCTATTTTTTCTTTATAGCAAGGTGTGATGTGGAATGCAACCACAGTGATGCTAAGCTATTTGCAAAACTCGGAACCCTAGGTGAAGCAAAGCTGGCTGTGAGAAAGGCAGAGGGCCAAGGTAGTGCAATGGCTAACATGTAGGCCTCTGTAGAAGGTTATCTCGCGTTCGAAGTTCATCTGGGGTCCCGGATTTTGCAAATATCTGGGAATCATTGTGGTTGTAGTCAGCATCTTGTTGTTTACTTCTTCTCTAGATTAGCCGAATGTGTATCTGTCAGGACTAGATATTAGTATGTAGGATAGTTCAAGTTGTTTTATTGTCGTACTTTCACCTCTAGTCCTGCTAGTCCCGTTCTCTTTCAGATCTCACTAGTTCGGTTTCCTCTTCTTCGTAGTTAGGTTGATTGCCAGACAGCTTGGCTAAACAGCTTAATATGAAAGAAGAGCTGTAGTTGGTGGGAAACTGTGCAGTGCAGTTTTCAGTCAACAGCAACGGAATGTAGACGTGAGTAGTTCAGTGACAAGCCTTATAGGCTCTCCAAGTGTAGTTCACCGTAATATTAAGGATTGGCTCTTCCTCTCTTATAAACACCAGAGAGTTATTGATTCATAAAATGTATAATGCGTTCCTAACGAGCTTGTAATAAATGTTACAGTTTCCTTCTGATCTGGCAATCGATCCTTCCAACAAAGTTAAAGTTCTTTTTTTAGTTACTAGTGAAGAGGGGTTCATTCGAGGATCTCTGTCGTTACGTCAATTTCAAATCCCTTTGCTGAAATACTTCAAGGAATCGAGCAGGAACCTATAGAATCTCCTCTCATTTGCACGTCAGAGGGCTTTCTTAGCTCGATGAGCACAGAGGAATAGCTGATTTTTTACGAGGTCCTCGCATTACTAGTTTAGGTGCCTTGAAGCGAAAGGGGTAGTTGGCACAGTGGTAGTGATGCCTATCCTCATCAGCACGGTGCTGGTTCGATCCCGCCCAAGGTCCACCAAAGCCTCTCTCGCCTCAGGGACCGGAGAGTTGGTACCGGACTTGTTGGGGAAGAAATTACGCTCGTTAATCCAAATGAGAACGCTAGAGCCCGTGTATCTTAGGACTCCAGGGAGAATAGACTCGACCAGCATTCGACAACATTCGAAATGAAAGGGAAATTCTCAAGCAGTAGCCGAAATCACATGTAAAAACTTGGAAGGTCTTCGTGAATGATGGATAGGGGGAAACGAATCGAATGTGAGAAGTGTTGAGACCCGCAAAGTAAATGTGAAAGCCGGGTCATGGAAAAGAAAAGAGCATAAAAGTCCTTACTTAGGAGATACACGTAGCTAAACTACAGATCCACTTTTGTCGCAGTGTGTACGCGGTCGTTTCTGGTACGTATTTACGACTATATATCATCTAGGTGCGTACTACTTATTTGCCATTATGTGGCCTTGGTTGCATGTAAGAATGATCGCTATGGCTTCCTACGTGGCTTCTAAAGGTGCGACATGGAATCTTGAACATACATACAGAGTAAACATGCCGGTGTGAAGAAGGGCATCTGATCATCCTATTTCTAGTTCTAATTCTAACTTATCAAATGTTGAGAGGTATTAAAAAACGACTTTCCTTTAACCTCGGCATAACTGATGATACACCCTCTCTTTGATAGACCAACACGAGGTAGATAAAATAATTTATTCGGATAACGTATAGGCACCTTCGCCTTTCTCTGAGCAGGAATGATCCTAGTAGATTGTCCACAGGTGTTTCTTCTTCCGTTGTGGATCTTCGTGATGGCATCAAGTCCTATAAAGTGGAACACCGTTTGAGCAAAACAAGCGATTACCAGCAGACAATCAGCTTCAGCAAGCGTTCTATATGAAAGAACACTGTCAAGTGTGGTTACTTCATTCGATCGGTGTTTCACTGCAGAAGATTCGACTCTGTACAGCTTCGACGACCTACATTGTGAAGACGATTGGCTGTGTATGGATCTACCTAGAACGTCGTATCCGAAGAAGGGAAGGACGTTGAAGCGTTAGTCCAATGAAGAGTTTGTGCAACAACCTCGTGTAAGTTTATCAATGAAGAAAATCAATATTGATTGAGGAAGTACCATAGAATGGCCACCGTGCAGCACTGTTTACCCTGAGGCCAACCGAGATAGGGCAGCAAACCACTGCTGTCCTTGTCTTTTTTCTCTTTCCCTTCTATGTCCCTTACTGGATATATATAAGTACATTTCCTTTGTTTTATTTACATTCACATGACTCGTCATCACATCTACTGTGCGGATCCAAGAACTTCTTGCATTCGATTCGCCTTTCTTGCATTAATCGTCCACAAAAGTCTTCGAACATCTTCCATGTTTTTTCGGCTGCTGCTTGAGGACTTAGTCTTCTTTATGAATGTCCTAGAATATTGTTTGAGTCGATTCTTCTTGGAATCGTAGAGATAGCTGATTGGAGGGTGTTAGGAGAGCTGAGCTAGCATCTTGCTTCTTAAGGGAGTATGTGTATGCATATATATATATATATATATATATATATATATA
>UYYA01005289.1:0-18857 GCA_900624975.1 Angiostrongylus costaricensis | reverse complement strand
GTTGTATTGTATTGTGTTTTTATGGAAGTAAATGTATGCTGTTTAAAAACCTCGCGATTGCTGAACAAGAAAACGACACACTGTGATTACAACTAAAGCCTCAGCTTAACTGGGTTCGTTGCCGATTTGGGTCCCCCAAATCAATTCCGCTGACGGATTTTTGCTGATGGCGAAAGATCGATAGAACTAGCTTAGAGACAGGCGAAACGAAGGACCCGCATGGAGTGGTGGTGAACGCATTTCTCGCAGGAAAGGACAATAACGCGTTCGTTCCCCACCGCAGACACCTGGAGTCCGGAGTTTTGCAAATATTTTAACATCATCTAAGTTGTGCTCCACATGATAACTTTACGTTAACTATTATACTAGGCAGTAAATAAAAAGGTTAAGGTTAAAGTTAATGTCCAATTTTATAAAGGCGCTTGTGACACAGTCGTTGGAGGCGCCACTGCCACACGCATTGTTTGACAGGAAAGCAGCACTGGCTCAATACATCGGTGTGCGACCGCGGGTAAAGGCCGGATTTGCATTCAGTAACCTCCAACGATACTTAATGAAGTCGAATGCATGGCGCATCCCTCAGGGATTGACCAGCGCCGAGAGCTTTATCCTTTTATTTAATTTTATACTACAATCTCGTTGACAGGGGATCGCTGATGGGAGAGATCTATAGAACTAGCTGAGAGACAAGCAGTACGAAGGACCCGCATGGTGCAGTGGTAAAAGCGTTAATCTCCTAAAATGCTGATAGCGCGTTCGTTCTCCGCCATAGACTCCTCCTTTTTTTTCAGTTCATTTCTTTATAAATAACCCTTTTTGTTTTAGGAAACCACACGGACATTTAATCATTTATTAGTGAGCAACTTTGTGAAATCTTCAACGAGTTTTACTGCAATTTGCTAGGGAAAATCCTAGAAAGCTCACTAACACTAATGGACGTTGGAGGAGCTCAAACAATTAATAGGAGTCGTTATTCAGTGCAGTAAGTCATAGAGGCGCATATTTATTACTTTAAAGCATTTTTTGCCAATGAAAACTTTTCGTACCATGCAATATTAGACTTTATACTTTGTCAGAAGTGAAGTTTTTTTTGCTAATTTTGAGCTTTGAAGCCTTGCATCATAAACGGATTTTCGTCAAACTTTTTTGTCAGTTCAAAGTCGGTCCTAATGCAGCAGAGACGGTTTTAAACATTGGTGAAGTTTGGTGTAAAGATAGTCTTGGTGAATTAAAAGTGCAAACGCGGCTCCGGAAATTCCAATCTGGCCATTTCGACCTCAAAGATTACAAGAATGCGGCGGGCGTTTCAATGAATTTAACAAAAACGAAATGAAAGCGCTAGTGGAAGCAAACACGCGAACAAGTGCTAGAGAGCTTACAGACCAGCTTAGCGTAAACAAAGGGAAAGTTTCCACTAACTCGAATCGCATAGGAAGGAATATGCTAGACAAGTGAGTGCAGCACGAATTAAACGTTGACAAGAAAAATCTGCGTTTTGAAGTGCCGTGCGTGCTTATTCTGTTCAACAAAAACGACACTCATCTTGATTAAATTGTCACCTGCGACGAGAAGTGGTTTCTGTACGACAACCGGCGACGTTCGGCCCAATGATTCGAATGCGATCCGGCCCCACAGATCTTGCCAAAGCGGAAATTGCACCAAAAATAGCTGTAGTGATTGTCTGCGGCTGGGCTGATTGATCACACGCTGTTGAATCCGGGCGAAATGATTACGAAAGGGAAGTGTTGCCAAAAATCGATGAAATTCACGGTAAACTCTGACAACAATGGCATTAATGAACAGAAAAGATCAATCGTCCCCCACGACAACGCCAAGCCTGAGCAAGACCGCGGCTGCGGTGAAGAGCAGACGCGCTATTGTCCTTTCCGTAACGTAACGGGGAGTAACACGCTCACCACCACACCATGCGGGTCCTTCGTTTCGCCTGTCTCAGCAAGTGCTATTGTTCGGCGCCATCAGCAATAATAGTAGAAGTAGAAAGACAAAGCCAATGTCTCGTTTGGTACATTGGATAGCACGTGAACACCTGGTAAAGGTAATCGCTTGTTCAAGCACACTTATGCTTCTGAGTTTTGTTCGCATTGTATTATGCTTAAAAGACGTCAGTAGGTGGTGCGTTGCTAAATTTTAAGTGACCCTTTTAAAAAGTTTCCGAATGTTCGCAAAAAGATTACTAACCAAAGATATAAAACCTTTGTCAGTACTACGAGAACAATAATAAAATTTATAGCTGGATGTTCACTCGTTCGAACACCATAGGCCTGAAAACGAAAACGGGCATTGCTAGCTCAAATAAACGCAAAGGGCAGAATAGAGTACAATATTTACAACTGCTTCCATAAAGGCTATCACGTTTCTAGCGATGTCTTCAATTACTAGGCCGAGGACCGCTCTGAACACCCGCCTATGTCCTGGCTCGATTAGTCATCATGATCTGCCGGTGAGTAGTATCAAAAATTGTGAATAAGGGAGCGCCCTTTAACTTAGCGCTTTGTAAGAGATCAAAGAAATTGTTGAACTAACCGAAACGAAGCACCCATAAACCATCTCTTCCTCTATGCTGCTGATTAAAACAAATAGACCGTACAATGATAGCGGCCTACTCATGTTCCTAAGAAGAGGGTGATTTACTAACTGCTGGCCATACAATCATGGTGTGTTCAGTGTCACGGTTTTTGACTTTTTAAGTCATTAGATGCTAAAAATGGGTAATTTCCTTGTTTCTAAATTTTTTATCTAAAATGGATAGACTCAATGGAAAGGTATTTAAGCCTTGGAAAGTTTTTTCTTGTATTTTGCAGCTGTTCACTGAGGTTAGCGCTCTTCAGAAGTTGAGTGTGCGAAGATATTCTGTGTTAATGTGATTGAAATCTTGGTTTAGCGTTTTCTCTGTTTGGTTATGGAGGTGTTTGGCCGAATAGATTGCTGTCAACCTGAGCTTTCCAGGCTCCGAGGAAGACGAAATCCGCCGAAACGTCAGCTTATTCGTGAACAAAGAATAAAATAACACCTAGCGTCTGCTCAAGAAGAACACGAGGAATTACTATCACAGTTATATTTTATATAATGCTCTGCCTTTAAAAAAGGATATGCAGTAAATAAAAATTGACGAGTAAGCCCGTAATTTTCTCTTCTTTTGGGATGCCAATCCGCTATCCAATACTTTTCCTAGCGTTATACCTTTATATTTTTTGCCTACTATAATTTCGCGGCAGGGAACTAAGCGAAATACAACCACAACGTTGCTGAGATATTTGCAAAACTCTGGACCGCAGGTGTCTATGGTGGGGAACGAACGCGCTATTGTCCTTACCTTTTCCTAGCGTTTAGCATTACAAATCAATCGAGAACTCTAAATTTCATTGTACTCCTGACAATTATTTTTTTCTTTAAGACTTCCAAATGGTTTTTTTCTTAATTCTAGGCCTGAGATCAAGCCTATGCGCAAGCCTAACCCCAAGCCTAAGCCAAGCCTGAGCGCTGAGCTCAGTAGTTTTCGAGCGCTATCTCTTCACTATCACCATAGCATCTATTTGACAATCCCAAGGAATCGTTGAAAAGATATCAGTATAGCACTGATGTGATAACCCAAAGGAATCATTAAGAAATCCCCTTTTTTACCGGTAGAATAATACGCATTTTATCATTAATTTTTTACGTGGATGGCTTGTTTACTAAAATATTCGATAGTCTCTCATGCAATGTTGCTTCTCAGTTGTACCCCGCACGCTAGGCTCTCCTATCAAGGAAGTTGGGAGGTGGGACAATAGGTAAGAGGCGATTAAATCTCGGGTTGCACAGGGCATCATTAGAAATCGACAAAACGAGCACGTCCGCGGCAGACCATGGAAACTGCTTCTTGCTATGCAACAATAACGCCAGAACAGTCTCTCTGACTATTATCTTTACGTTGTTTTCGAAGCCGCTAGTCAGGTGAAATTACTACAAACGACGACTACCCAGACGATACGTTGGCATCTTCGTTAATAAAGTTATCTATTTGCAATCGCAGTTGGAACTGACATTAGGAATTTAAAAAAATTAAAAAAATTAAAAATTAAAAAAAAACATTAGGAATGGAGCTTCGCTTGTGTCACTATTTGCGAGCAAGGCCACCATCGATTATAACAATTGCTCGAGAGAGAAACGATGGAATTTATCCAACGGCCCTCATTAATATTGAAAACCGAGCACCCAGTTATCCAAGTAATAAAATCAGCTTGCCTCTATGATATTCGAGTGGGAGACCGTCGAGAAACTTTATTAAAGTTTTCATAATGTTGGTAATCAGTTTATCCTTTCACAGCACAATGCTCTTTCTAGGTAAAAGAAGTTAGGGGTGTGTGCTGCGCATTGGTTGGAGGGCCCGCTGCGACACACACGTGGAAACGCGCCCATGGGCCACCAAGCTCTCCATCCCTCCGCAGTCGGGAAACCGGTATCAGTCTTGTAAAGACCATATATGCATTCAATCACCAACGATACTTAATGAAGTCGAATGCATGGCGCGTCCCTCACGGATTGATCAACACCGAACGGTTCATCTTTTAAATAAAAGTTAAGGAAGAAAAATTTCAAAGTTCGAAGCTCACCACCAAATAATGTTTCATGAATAGTGAAGCTTTATTTCTTAGGTCAATTACAGGCTTAAATTGAAGATTCGTAAAGCAGATCTCAGTTTCGTACTATTTTATCTATTTAAGATAGGCGTCGCACTTGGGACGCATCATAGGACGCGGTAGACAACCGACCGACAAATGAGCCAGAAAGTGTCTATACATCCACTCAACAGTTTTCATGAAAAATTTTAGGCTTGCTAAATCAGCGCATTGGCATGGGCCTTGCTAATGGTTGTGGCAAAATTTTTTACAAGGAACGAAGCAGGACGCAGACACATCATAAAATTCGGAAAGCCTATGAGCATGAAAACGTCTAGTTTAAGTGTTCGAAAATGCAGTTTGTACACAGAACATTCAGCAGGGAATATGGCACAAATACGCTGTTGATCCAGCAGTAATCATGGTTTAAGTGTTAAAAGCACTCTCTTTAAAAACTTGCATCACAAAGCTAATATAAGGCTAATAAAAGAAACTTTATTTCGCAAGTGTTTCGGAGTCTTCGCTTTTTCAGAGCCGCATTGGTCGGAGCCCAGTGCGTGCAGCTGCTCTTCTTCTGATAGAATTCTTCGAAAAGGCATCGAATCAGATTCAGTAAACCATTCCCATTTGTGTTGAGGAGAAGAGACCTCTCACCAATCTATTCTTATCAGATCTTTTCAGCTTGTGAATCACATAAGATGTTACGCTTTTCAACTGATCAAAATTGGCGCTTTTTCTCAAAAAAAGAAATAGGCTTCAACACTGTTTTCTCAATGTGACTGCGTGAAGCGGAACTAAGTAAAAGTTATATCGAACAGTGAATGGAAAAGAGCTGATGGCAATGGTCCTATTGAGACATTAGAAGCAAATCTAGAAATACGTTATCGTTCTAAATTAAAAGCCTAAAAGAAAGCGCTCGACGTTTTCCTTCTTATTTCAAGGTGCACTTTACTTTAGATCTCCTTAAGCACCTCAGAGAAATAAAATGGTGGAGTGAGGAGTAGTGATGCAGCAAGGAAGGTTATGGTTCGACTTCTCTCTAACGCTCTCCTTAAATCCACGCAAGAACGCCTTGGCACTACTATTTCCAATGTATCAAAGAAAACTGTTTAAACCAGCATTTTACGACATTTCATAAAGCAGACCAAATCACCATGCAGCAGTCGAAATAGCAGGCGAAATGTTAAAAAATATTCGAAAACACGCGGAGGGCTCGAGGATTTCTGTCAACGATTAAGGCGAGGAAAATGAATCGAATGCAAGAACAGCTAGGATCCTCACAGTAGATGTGATGACGTATGATTTAAAAAATGTGACAATGAGGCATTCCTCGCTGATGTTTATTTGTGGACGCTAGGGATTTATCCGGAATGCTGTAATATTTTCGCGCGCTGAAATTTTAGACTCTTTTGCAAGGACAGCCACTCTATTTCAAAATCTTCACCCTTGTGTCTGAATCTGTGTCTTATTCGCGTTCAGAAGAATATTTGATTTATGTTTAGGATTGCTAGCTATGCATTTTTTGTATGATGCACAGTTTTGTGCTAGTTTCTGTAATATACGTGTCTCGAATGCATTAGAAGGAATTACGTACACCGTACCTGAACTCGTTCAACTACCGTTTTTACGGCTAGAACAAGCTATGGGATTTGGCGGAGTGCATAGATGTCACAAATAGTTACAAAGTAACTCACGTTTTAAAATGTTTGGTGGCATAGCATTCGCTTTTGTCTAATTCTCTATTCCAATCCTTTTTATACATCCCTTTATTTCATTTTTATTTCACATGAACTGTTATCGCACGTACCGTGAGGATGCTATGCGCTTTTCATTCGATTCGCGCTCCTGTTCCTCGTCTATCGTAATGGTCTTCCGATTATTTATGTATTGTAGGGTTTTCTTCGTGGATCATCATCATCTTTGTGAATGTCGCAGAATGCCCGTGGAGCCGATTTCCCTTGCAATCTTCGTCAAAGTCGTGCTAAAGCGCTCCCACGTGGGTTGGAGGGAAGCATTAGAGAGTGTAGTGAACTGGTTCTACATTTTGTTAGTTTTCATTTGGTTTTATTTGTCAATGCAGTTAATTTCCTGCAAGTTAATTTGGTTAATTTGGACATTCAGGAATGAAGATCACTCTCCTTTTGGCTTCTCTCGCGTAAATGCTATGTGCTCTGACCGCTCATTCAACAACCTTGTCAAAGATTGTCTACCTTCTTCTCTGCAGAACGGATGATAAACCAATCATCTATATTTCTACAGCAGAGTAATGACTAGAAACCGACTACCTGAGCTCCACTTTAGTCATAAAGGCGGCGACAAACCTTTTTAATTTCAGAGTCTGTCACGTTCAACCAACCTTCTCAATTGAGCCAAATACTTCTTGATCCATCCAAAGATTGAGCAGCTTTGGAACTATTATAAGAAGTTTTTCATCAATAAGCAGACACGAGGTTGTTAATATAGAATTTATTAGAACACAATTGCTGACGTTTCGGCGGTTTCGCCTTCTTCAGAGCCTGGAAAGGTCAAATTGAGATGTGATCTGCTCAGCCAAACACTTTCATAACCCTAGCAGATAAAACTTGATAAATCGATTTGCATTCGCATAAGAAACAGCTTCATTCAAACACCTACCGTTTATTTGTTGTAAGTATTTAAGTTAGTTGGTGGATAGCCGCCGCACAGAGTAATACATGGTCGATAACTGGGTCCATGTCAGATCATTGGATCAGCCTGAGGTATGGCGCCAGGTCACGCGTGATGACAAGACACTCCTCCTTGCGGTTCATTTTTGAATTTTTGGCATTGATGAGGTTAACAGAAAGTCGGTCATGGGTATTATAAGAAGGCCAGGGAAGCTATTGAATTGAGGAACCGTACAAGTTTGTTTCTCCTTCGTGTTGTACAACGACTTCAAGACTGCTTTGTAATATGAAGTGATCCGATGATTTATGAAAAAAGCAGTAATTCGGAAGTACTTGGACAGTGACGGATCGAAAGGCTCATGATCATAAGTTGATACTATTTTAATTACTTCAAAATTTGACCTATTATTTGCAGTGTAAAAATACCAAACGATGGAATAAAATGGTTTTAACCATAACAATTACGCAGTTATTAGAACACATTGCAACCCATCTTAAGAACATTACATGTCCCGGGTCGTCTGCATAACACGAGTCCTAATAATGCTTAAGTTATGAAGTGCTTTGACCTTACCGCCCTTTAAAACAAAAATGTCGATTAACTGCTTTATAAAAGCCGTCCTAGAAGAATTTATTCAACACCAAAGAGCAGCAAAAATGTATAGCTTCTCAATTCAGAAACTCATAATCTTCGTAGAGGAGTGTTTGTGCTGCTCAAAATTCAAATGGTCTAAAAAATAGTAAGCGCAAATAAGAGGATTAAGAATTTGACCGAGACTGACACTACGCGTGCCGCTGCGTTTAGGCTTACAGTAGAAGCACCACTAATAGAACTCCCAGAAGTACTCTATTGTATACATATATATATATGTAAATTAAATTATATATATAAGTTAAAGTTTGATCATCCTTTGCACACAAGAGAAAATCGACAAAAGTTTGAAGTTTTTGAAGAAACAGTGACAGCATATTACGTTTAGCCGAAAGAAACCGAATTTGAACAGGCTTCCAATTCTGAGCGCTCAACTAACCTATCTGAAACGGCCTCATCGCGGGCTAGTACCGAAAGCCTTGTGGTAAACACACGGTAGTTCACTATCTCCCCTCTCGAAATTGGCACAGATAATAAAAGGCGCTTGTAAGGAGTGTTTTTTAAAGGTCGCCAGTGTATGCACAGAAAAAGATTAAAGGGAAAATAATCATTTACAATGGCCATGGAATTGTAGCTCTTCGGGATAGGTGTAGAAAAAATCCAAGCTCCAAAGCGATAGTTCTAGCTTAAAATACCCTCCGTTTTGCTTGCCAATTATTTCAAACGAAATGGTTGCAGCTATAGTGCACTACCCAAGAGTGGTCAATCTAGTGAATTTCGTAGCATCAGGTGAAGCGCCATAGAGTGCTATAAGGCAAGAGCTAGTTGGAAATCGCCTGTATGGACTTTTATGCACAGTGCAAAATTGCGTAACGTTCCCTGTCGGTAGAAATGGTGAGTGCATGACTTCGAGCACGGTTTATCCCACTTTTTCAAAGCGTCCGGGAACAAATAAATCGGCGAAATGGGTAGACTGTTAAGGTTACACTAAGTATTCGGCTAGGCGCGCAAAGGACAAAAAGTCGTAATGGAGATTTTGAAGTAAAGGCTACCATCCTCGAAAAGGAGTCGAAAACTTCAGCGACCAATAAGCTTGAAATATTCTGGATAAATTTCATGGACCCGAAAATGAACGGATGTTAAGAAATGCTTCGTTAATCCGCGTGATCTGCGAGGTATTAAAAAGTACTCTAATCTGAGAGAGGCACATCACTCGTTTATGTGGGACCTTGTGCAGTTTGTCTCCTAGGTGAAAAACTCAGTTGAAGACTCAAAAACAATGGTGATTGCGAAGAAGATATTTTGTTTTTAATGCGATTGGTTTTGTGACTTTTCAGTTTTAACTATGGTTGCATTTGGCAAAATGGATTGCTGTTAACTTTACTTTCAAGACTCTAATGAAGGCGAAATAGGCCGTAACGTCAGACGTTTTGTGAACAAGGAGTAAGCAGAAACCTCGCGTGTGGTTAGCAAGGCAACAGCCAACTGTTTATCAAATCCGAATTCAATATATAAACCAGTCTCGAGACTCGCTAGTCCATAAGTTTCGGATTACAGAGCAGTACCTGTCGAAGCCTCCACTTTGAGTTGGGAAACAGCTGATTGATTTAAACTAGTTACTTCTGTCGTTTTTACCGTTGTTGCTCATTTCTCGGTAAAGAGTTTTAGCTCGCATTTCGGATGACGGGCGACAAGGAAAGCATTTCCAAGAAGTTCTTTGTTATAACAACATCTAATAAATAAAAAATTTCTATAACCATTCTACTTTTGCGGTTTTTTTTACAGATTTATGGCTTTAGAGCTATAGAACTAGCTGAGAGACGGGCAAAACGAAGGACCCGGATGGTGTGGTGTTGAAGTGCGCCACTCCCCAGTAAGGACAATAGCGCGCGTTCGTTTCCCACCGCATACACCTGCGGTCCGGAGTTTTGCAAATATCTCAGCATTATATATAAAAAATTTATTTAGATAGTCTCACAAACTGGTCTTTACCTTGATTTTGGTTTACACAAGATTGAAATCTTTTTTTGTGTTAGTTCGAAGAAACACATTTGAAGAGAGTAGTTTCTTTCTCCTTTCTGTTAGCTAGATCAACTCGATTTGCAGGTTGGTTGCCCATCCAAGCTTCAGCATTCTCGAGGAGTACTGCTTTGTTTTCTTGCTGAGTGTGAATTTAAATTTTTCCCAATGTGCTACTGTTGACTTATCGCTTTTTAACTGAAAGCACCCTAACTGAGGTGATCGTGATAAGAGCTTGATGAGCCTTGTGTTGTTTTGAAAGCAACACGCTTTAAAATTTGTTTAGTACTATAGTGCAAAGGTAGACCGTAATGCGAATTAATAGGTAGTCGTACTGGACAACAGCAGAAACCCTGGAAAAGATAAGAGTTCGTTCAATGTTCAGCAGAGATTCCGATCTTCGCTCTTATCTCAGCATTCTTATAGTGCTTGAAAATCTATTACTCTTTATGGCGAAATTAGAATACAATAAAACTGCAAAACTGTTTTTGCAGTAATTTTGAAGTTCTATCTAAAATTACCATCGCTTCCTGGTCATAGTACTTTGAAGAAAGCGCAAGCGGAATCCATTCGGAGAGGTGGCAAAACTACTCGTTGCTCTGAAATTTTTTAAAAGACGCACCGAGGTGCTTATTCATTTTTATTTAGCTTTAACCAAAATGCCGTGAAGCCATCGATGATCCACATTTCTAACTACGTTTTCCAATTGTTGTGCGTCAGGAAAAACCTGTTATTGGAGAGGAATTGAGTGGAAGCTTCAAATAGTTTGACCAGTACCGTAACTCAACGCGCATGGTGACGAAGATACATTTTCTTCATATTCTCACGTTTTCAAAATTTTAGAAAGCTTTGCAAAAAGTATTCATTTGGTGGGAAGAAACTTATGATTTCAATGATGCCGAGATATTTGCAAAACTCCGGGCCGCAGGTGTATGCGATGGGGAACGAACGCGCTATTGCCTTTTTCGGGAAGTAACGCGTTCACCTTCGTTCCGCCTGTCATTTAGCTAGTTCTACCAATCCTGGCCACAGCAATCATCCGTCAGCGGGTTTGATCGGGTGGCCGAAATCGGCAACGAACCCAGTTGTGCTGAGGCTGTAGTTATAATCAGAATTTTAACTTATAATTTCCTGCCTACTCTTTTTAATGGCAAGGCATATCAATCCGCTATTGTGTGATTGTTGTGGCATAAGATCGATAGAACTAGACAAGCAAAACGAAGGACTTGCATAGTGTGGTGGTGAAAGCGTTACTCCCCGAAAAGGACAACAGCGCGTTCGTTTCTCACCGCATACACCTGCGGCCCAGAGTTTTGCAAATATCTCAGCATCGTTGAAGTTATATTTCACAACATACCCTGCTATTAAAAACAGTAGCAAAAAATAATAAGTTAAAACTTATGATTGTTCGAAAGAGTCTTACGGTTAGCCAGTGAGGGAAATCCTGGAAAGCCGACGGACCAATTATTGACGTTTGAGAAGATATCATAACTTAATGTATGTATACAGAAAATATTTTTTATCAGTGTGGTAAATATAAATTTGCACCTAAAAGTTAATGTGTAACTTTTTATTTGCTGCTCACTATTCTTTATTGTAGAGTGTTATGTGAAATACAACCACAATGATGTTGGTATATTTGTAAAGCTCAGACCCCAGGTTAGATAGGGCCTACGATTGCCCCTTCTGAGGGTTCAGTGTTACCCGTTACTCCACTGAGGACTTCGTTTTGCCTTTTTTTAAGTCAATCTTTTATACTGACGGTGCCATTAGCAACCATCCGTCATTGTTGTTGGAGCCCCAACAAAATTCTCACTGAGAACACTAAATGAATAGGAAGGGACATAGAAAAGCGTGCTGCAATGTCCATCACTTTGTAAGTGATCGTTCTCAAAACATTCCTTAAAAAGAAACAATCAAAGATATCAAGTTATTGGTCGAATTAAATGTAACTGCACTATTCAAGCTGCTTCTTGCTTCTATCCACACGAAGGATACGTGTGAGACTCTGACAGCACATCGTAAACATTTTACTTTATTATAAACTTGAACGTTTAAAAAAGTGGTCAGTAAGATATCTATCTTAAAAGACTTTCAGTCAATCTTTCTTAATTTTGCGAAACTCTCGGTTCCGTCAAAGTGCAGTACACAAGTGCCTCCCCATAATACTTCTCGCGCAGGCGAAATTGCTTGATAGGATTGGGGTTTTTTAATACCTCATCGAAATTCTGCATCTGGCCTTCTTTGGGTCATCAGGCAGGCTTGCCATTAAAAAGGAGATTTTCGTTACATCAATCTATTGGAAAGAAAAATAATAGAAACAAGAAGACGAAATTTTCAGTGTTTTAGCGTACTAAAAGTTGCGCGTGCTCTTTGTCGATTCATTTCTACGTTGTCAGTTTTTTTCTCGGAATTTGCTTGATGAAGGCGTTGTGGTTAAATCGGTCCTCCCACGTACATTTCTTTTGCTGGAACCAGCAACCTAGTTGTGAACTGCCTTAAAAAACTTAAAAACAAATAAATATCCGTGCTCTTACTCGAAATAATCGCATAAATTATTTATCCAGATTTATTTTACATAACCCATCATCACATTTGCTGTGCGGATCCCATTATTTCTTACATACATTTCGTATTGTTTTAGCTGTTGCACTAGGATTCCTTCTTCTTCATAAATGTCTTAGAATGCTGTACGAGTCTCTCCTTCCTGAGATGTTGAAGAGAGCATGGCTGAAGCGCGTTCCCACGTGGAATGGAGAGGAGCATTCGTGTCGAAATCGAACTATCGCCTTTGCCGCCTAATCGACGTCATCACTAACCACTACATTATCCTAATCCCAATCTCATGAATCCGGTGAGGGTTTTGAAAACGTTTAACACTCCCTTGAATACTCGTACGAAAACTTATCAACGATGGTATTTCTTCTTACGCCCCTCATTGCGCGCACACACTGCCGACTCAGTTTTCTTCAATCGCAAATTTTTAACGTAATTCTTCTAAAAAGTTTTTATTTTTTTTACAGGAGCCGCTGTAATAATGCAATGGCCGGCCTCTCATAACGCTCCCTGCGGCTTCGTTTTATACACAATTTAAACTAAGAGAGGAAATCATTGTTTTCTGCAGTTTTGTTTCATTTTGTTTTATTTAATTGCACACGACCAGTGTGCAGTTTTTTTTGTATGACGCGATACCGATTAGAGAACACCATCCATTCGGTTCGCTTCCTCATGTCTACGATTCACCATTTTCTTCGAACTTTTCAGATGTCGGTCCTGATACTGTTTGAGAGCTATCGTCTTTTTATAAATGTCACCGAGTCAAAACGAAAATCCTAGGAACATTGGCAAATCCAAGCTAGAGCGTTCCTAGTAAAACAGTAGAAGCGAAGCGTTCCAGAAAAGGTTTGGCACCAATTGTTCGACCCGGGAGGGATAAGAGGTTTGCTTGGTGAGGATTGCGATGGGATTGAACCAGCATCGTGCTCGTTATGAACATCATCACTACCACTTTGTTACATTTCCATGCTTTTTGCTGTGCTTATTTCTTTAGCTTTTCAACGAGTCCAAAATTATTCCAGAATCACCTGCATCACCAATACCACTTGTCGTCTTGTTGGTTATCAAGTGGTTTGAACGAGCTTCACTGAATTTCTTTCTTCTTCTTGTCGCACCCAAGCGCATCACAGCGGGTTTTGCTCGTTCTACGGTCTATTTTAACATTATACCTTTCTTTTAGCGTTTTAATGAAGCGCTCTGACGATTGGACCAGTGACCTTCATGGAGCGCGTTTGCCATCACGAGGAACCCAGTCACTAACAGCTCTTGTTCTTCTGTTACCGTTCGTTTCGTTTCCGGCTCACCCCATTTTCGACAGTTTGACGCAAAGAACAGCATCTTTTATCTTCGATCTTTGACGAAAATCAGATCTTCGGATCCCATTCTTTACTTGTGTGACACGAAGTACACCTAGCAACGTCATTTCGGTCGCGCATTCTACAACGCTGAGTGATTGTTTTCCAGCTTACGCAGCGACCAGGTTTCTGATGCATGGGTTAGGGGACGAAGTACCGAGTCGAAAACCTAGGTACGAACTCGGGTGCTTCTTGCTTTGTTCACTATATCCTCTATTGTCCTGAACGCTCCGCAAACCACACGTTTCCTTCAGCTTAATTTTCGAGCCAAGTCATTCGATGTGTTTACCTACCGACCTAAATAGAGATAACTGGAGCACTCGGAGATATCAGTGCTTTGAGCATGAATGGTGCATTTGCAGACAATCCTCATAAAGATCGTTTTCGTGCGATTTAGTCGAAGAACAATGTTTCCATATGCTCTATTAATGTCACCAAGCATTCATTCCTCATGGATAATGTTTGCTATTACAAGAACGACGTCATCACAAAAGCGAAAATGGTGCAGTGTCACTCGACCATCGACACTGTTATCAGGAATGGCATTTTCCCAATACCAAACTAATTAACTAAAAAACCACAGTAATATTTCGAAACTGACTTTCCTTGAACCTCGATATCACTAATCAATATGTATTCTTTCTTTGATGAGCTTACACGAGGTTGATAATGATATTTATTTTCAGCTAACGTTGCGACCTCTTCCTCTTTCTCAGAGTCGATAATCCGAGTCGATGGTCCTCGCTTGTTATTCGTCTCGACGTGGCAGCTTCGCCTTCGTGTCGTGTCAGCTCTTCTTCAGTGAGCCGTCTCCTCGAATGAGGCATCCTTACTCAGTGATGCCCTTTTCTTGCGCGAGGATCGTAACCCTTACTTCAAAATCTTCTCCGTTAAGATGCGCGCGATGATTATGTCCGGAAGAGAAACAAGTTGTTCTTACCGGACATTATCCTTATATCCACCATCAGCACCGTGTAATAACTGTGATAGTAATTCCTCGTGTTCTTCTTGAGCAAACGCGAGGTGTCATTTTATTCTTTATTCACGAATAAGCTGACGTTCCGGCGGATTTTGCCTTGTTCAGTGCCTGGAAAGGTCAAGTTGACAGCAATCTATTGGGCCAAACACCTCTATAACCAAACAAAGAAAACGTCAAACAAAGATTTTAATCACATTGAACACAGCTTTGCACACTGACCGCTTTCTATAAGGTTTCCACTAAGTATGTCACGTAGAGACCAACCGCACAGAAATCACATGGAAGCATAATGTGCCCCTCCCATCAAAATAACAGGTTTACATACTGTCCAATATCACGCGTGATAATGAGGCATTCTTCCCTGCAGTTCGTTTTCGTATTCTTGGAATTAATAAAGAATGCCTCTAGAGTTTTGCGCGTTTGTGCTCTCGATTCCTGTGCGAGGATCCTGACACGTAGTTCAAAGTCCTTTCCGTTATGTCACTGGGTCCTATGCGTGCCTAGTGAAGTATTTGGTAGACGTTTGCCGAATACGTGTTCTTTCATACGGAGACAGAGTGGTCTACCCGTTTCGCTAATATATTCGTCTCTGCACGTCTTACAGGAGACTGGATAAACTGTACCCGAACTCATGTAATCACCGTCGCTAACATTGGGACAAATTATGCAATTTTGCGCTGCACATAGACGGTTGTATACGCGGTTACGAACGAGCCGGCACCTTAGATTGTTCGATGTCAATTATCATTATCAAATTCACTAAACCGTCCCTTCTTAAATAGCGTTTTATAGTTGCACTTATTTCATTTGAAATAAAGGGCAGTATAAACGGGACTTTGTTGTCGCTAGAGTTATTGTTGGGGTACCTGTGGTTTCCTCTACACCTATCTGGTGCTACGGTTTCGTAGCCATTAAAAATGGCTATTTGCCGCGACAAGTTCCTGGAATCCTCTCTCTGGTGTCTTCCTGTGCACTCGCTGGTAGCTGTTCCAAACATTTTCTCACAAGCGCCCTTTTCGTGTGAGAGTGCTGAGAGGAGAGGTGATGAACCGAGATATTTTTACTTCTTGGCTTTCGATACCATTTCGTAATGTAGCCGTTTTCTGATAGGTTAATTTGCACGTTCAGAAATGGGAGCCAGTTTTCTTTTGATTTTTCTCGGGTGAATTTAATATACTCTGACTATTCGTTCAACAACTCGAAACATCTGTCAATTTCTTCTTGTGTTGAACAAATGACCAAACAGTCGTCTATATATCTACAGTAGAGAAACGGGCCGAGGCCGATTACTGGCGCTTCCACCTTAGACATGAATGCAATGGCAAGGCTTGGTGCCAATCGTTGTCCCATTGCCAGCCCTCTTATTTGTGCGTAATACCTCCAGGACCATTTGAAGATTGAGCAGTTTAGCCACTGCTTTAAGACTGTGATCAGCTGCTGAATCTTGAAGTCATACATGTTCATTGGCCTTCCGTGTTATATAAGGGCTCGCGGTTGGCTTTCATAGCGGAGGCATTCGAGAGGGAGGTGACTTCAAAAGACTCAATTACGTACACGCTGTTAAGTCTCGCGTTACCTAGTCGATCTAAGAACATTTGAGTGTTCGTTAGATGAACTGGAATATACTTCAACAAATGGGTAAGCATTAGGTTTATTAACCACATTATTCCTATGACTAGAGTCCTTTTTGCTTACGAACGAAGACTAGAATTTTCACGAAATCCTCGAAATCGGTGTTCATGGATGACAGTGCGAAATATCTTGTCTTTAAGCTAGTGATCTGTTGTGAAGTTGCATGAAGCCTCATTAAAGAATCTTAAGTGCTGACTGGAAAGTGTCTGGTAGTACTAGGCTTTTTTGATAGCATTCACCTAAGTAGAATAGTAGTAACCTCTTTACTAGAAAACCTCTTTACCTAGTAGAAACCTCTTTACTAGAACTGTAGCATTCTTTTATAACGTAGTATAATCACAGGGTACGTGGATGACTTCTTACTTCATGAGATGGTGGCAAATTTCCATCCAAATAGACCCATTTCGAAGGTTGGATTCACTCTGTTCACCACGTCTTGACACATCTCTCTCGACCAATTCATCACAATGACATTTATAGTCCACGGAAACCACTTTTCTATTCGAAACACATTTTTCTAAAAGAAAGTGAAATTCAAACCGCAAGAGTTTCTGAAAGTGTCAACTCTTTGGCAGGAATAAACATAACACCAGTCTCTGAGCTCAATGTCCATGTTGCATGTCGTAGCTGAACTGCCAAAGATCATCTAGGCTTCTTCGCCTTTCTCGGATCTGGTAGAAATTTCTTTGCCAAAAGTATTTCGCCATTTCGTCAGTGAAAAATCGAACATCACCGGGCCCGAACAGGATAAGACCAGAACACCTGAAAACCTTCAACCAATCCTCGTAAACATACCGGCTCGGTTCTTCACACGTTACCAGCATCTCGTCAGAGTTATTTACCGCCACACTCCAGAACGTCGTGCGAACATTGGAATGGGATAATATGGGAGTGAAAATCGATGGTCGACAGTTACACCATTTTCGCTTTACTGATGGCCTTGTCCTCATAACACCAAACATTAGCCAAGCGGAATGTTAGCCTGAAGACTTTGATAAACTCTGTGGAAAGATTGGTCCTCGACAAAATCCCACAAAAACGACGTTCGTGAAGAATGGATTGCTTCCGTGACCCCAATTCATGCTCAGTGGAACAAATATCTCCGAATGTTTCAGTTATGCCTTTCAAGCTCGGGAAATCAACATGTTGAACTACTTGGCTCCAGAGTTGAGCAAAAAAAAAACGAGCGGCTTGGGGAGCTTACAAAAACATCGAGGATGTGGTGAAGAGAACAAAGAACACCAAACGCCGTGCCCACCTTTTCGACTCAACGGTACTTCCTACTTTAACGTATGCGTCGTAAACCTGTTTGCTGCATATGCAGGGTTAAAGATCACTCACCATTATTTAACGCACAGTCGGAAGGGCGATGCTGGGAGTGTACCGTGTGACGCGAGTATGGGAAGAAAACAGAAGCTCTGATCTGCGTCAACGATCGAAAATCAAAGGTGCCGTTCTGCACGCCAAACAATGGAAGAAAAGGTGGGGCGAAAGCGAAATGCCTATCAATGACAGCCGATGGACAAGAGCCGCTAGTGACTCGGTTTCTCGGGATGTGAAACGTACTGCAGAAAGACCACCGACCCAATGGTTACGTTCGCATCGATTTTTGATGTGGAATGGTGCAGTCGTCAACCACATGCGACTATAATCAGCTGTTCTATACTTCCTCATTAGAAGTCACGAAAAACCGGTGGGTTTTTTCGAGAAGTTGTTGATCATGTAATTAGCAAAGAGTCTTTCGTCTTTTTGTAAGTGTTACTGAAGCGTTTGGCCTAGTAGATTGTATATCAGTATACCCTTGCAGGCTCTGAAGAAGGCGATACTGCCCAGACGTCAGCTAGCCTTGTATTGTATTGTGTTTTTATGGAAGTAAATGTATGCTGTTTAAAAGCCTCGCGATTGCTGAACAAGAAAACGACACATTTATATTCCAATGGTTAGAGTTCTCTACGAGAAGCCTAAAAGAAGGATATGATGGTCGACGAGTCTCTAAAGCGAGCAAAACCCACTAGGCTACTGCAAAACGCGACAGGGAAGAATGGAAGATTTACTGGCGCCCGCTCGAGCCACTCGACGATCTACGGGACTACAGGTGATACAGATGATATTCCTTGTGTAATAGGTGGGGTTTTTGAAGAGGGAACCAGAGACAGTGCTCAGAAAGAGGTTCTGAATTATTTTCGGCTGGTACAGTCCGATACAACTACTTCCACAGAAAGGTCATAAAGTCTATACAATAGCTTATGCATTAAGTACTTATGAAAGCGTAGCTGCTCGTAGAAAAGTTCATGTAGAAAGAGACACAAAAGCTTATACAAACAGTTTATGTGAAAGTCTTGAAATAGCATGTACATGGTCCTTCACAGAAAGTTTATTTCAGTTCATTCAGTTAGTTCACAGTTTATTTGAAAACGGTAGATACTAAAAACTAAATGCACCTGACAGTTGCCTTCTCAA
>UYYA01005288.1:0-29070 GCA_900624975.1 Angiostrongylus costaricensis | reverse complement strand
TTTAGTTTTCGGTATTTACTTTTGAATTCCTCCTCAGATGATGGGCGATAAAGCGAAGCATCTTCAAGATGCTTTTTCGTCATCTCCACATCTAGCTGATGAGGAATTACGACAAACTCTCCCCCCTTATCACTAACGGAAAGTCTTATGGTTTTCAACCTTATCAGGTCTCGTACCTCTAGCATACCACGTTTTTGCACTGGAGTGAGGTTGGAGCTGTATCTTTTCGCGCGATAGTGATTAAGGAGTTTGAGAGTTTCATTCGCAAACATCCGAAATTTAATCTCATTTGTATCCCAACAGTCTGCAAGTCTTTATGTTCGATAATGCTTTTACAGGGTTCTCTAGACGTACGACTAGGTAAACAAGAGCATCAAGTAGACGCTCACGTAGCAGTGGATATGACAATAGATAACACACAGCCTTCCATTTCTACCGTGTCCAGGAGTTCATATATAAATCTGGACTCCGTTAACGAAACATCGTCTAGTTCTGTATCTTCTACAACTAGCGAGGCGGACCAGAATATGAACAACGCATCCTCAGTGACGTACAAAGATGAATCGACTACCATTCGATCAACATCAACAACTACAGCACCAGCAGCAAAGAACATTTCATTGGCGATAGAAAACAGGAATTCCAGCGCTGAACCAAAAATTACCTCAGCAACAGCAAAGCAATCGATGACCAAGGATGTCGGCAGATTTTCGTTAACCTCTGATCAAGAAGTGTCTAAGCCAAGCAAGAACTAAGAACAAGTAGAATTTCGGGAAGTCAGTAATTAAATTTTTTCCTCCTGTGGATTTCTGCGGATGAAAGTTGAGCAATAACATAGAAAAAAGTGGAGAAACCGGGAAAAACATTAGGCAACGTTAATCTAAAGAAATAAACGAAATTGATCCAGCCATTGTGCAGCTTTCTTTCGCAGTGATTCGTCTGTTATTTTGTTGGCGTACAGTTGCGCGTTTTGGAAATCGTAGCAATAAGTAAACATGTTACTCACTGGGTGCGTGAGGCGTAGTGGTAGGAGGCGCCCGGCTGCACACACGTGTGATCGATCCCAGCGTCCATGGCTCGCCATGCCTTGCATCCCTCCGGGATCGGCAAATTGGTGCCAGACTTGTCTGGAAGGATGGCAGCAGTGGCTCTATACATCGGTAGACCACTACGAGTCATCGTAAATGCATTCAATCACCTCTAACGATGCTTGATGAAGTCGAATGCATGGCGCATCCCTCAGGAATTGATCAACGCTGAGAGTTTTATCCTTTATCCTTTATTTGTTAATTAGTGCTTCTTTTGCAGAGATGGTTGCGTTTCAGATACAATGAACGTTGCTTAACAATGACTCCATGTGTGTTTGTCATATGTCACATTTACGTCATTTGTGTTTGATTTGTAGAGTGATCCCTACGCCGATTGTCGTTTATCCACCTACTCTCAGTAATCTGCTGTATATTCTGCTATCTTAAAAAATATTATTAACATAAATCGTTTTATGGAAAGACCATCGACACATGAATATATCTGGAATCAATATCACAAAATCGAAAGCCCAGTCAAATACAAAGCACCACTATGTATTCTTTCTTGATAAGCTTGCACGAGGTTGATAAATATATTTATTTTCGGCTAACGTTTCGACGTCTTCGTCTTCCTCAGAGCCGGTGATCCGAGTCGATGGTCCATGCTTGTTGTTCGCCTCGACGTTGCGTCTTCGTCTTCCTGTCGAGCCAGATCTTCCTCAGCGAGCCATCTTCTCGAATGAGGCATCCTCACTCATTGATGCCTTTTTATACACGATGCTGATGGTGGATATATAATGACAATGTCCGGTGGTAACAACTTGTATTTCTTCCGGACATACATCATACAAAAAAAATCATACAATACAAAAAACAAAGCACCACTGTTCACCGTTTCCCGACCTGACGCTATGTGAATAAAGTTGCACTGGAGCTAAAATTGTTGCTACTACATTTGACGAAGATGACACTAACTTTGATTGCCTTCGTCTACGTGGAAAATTGAAAGCGAAAAAAACTCAGCAAGTGTATGGCAGTCTAACTGTTTCCACCACGCAGTCAAAGGTTAGGTGTGTTGCCCCAACATGCGCGTGTAGAGCTTCAAGAAAGACGTATAAAAGTTTGTAAGGGCAGCAAGCACAAAACAACATACGCTCATAATACTTCCTAATGGTATGTAAATCATCAATGCAATTTAAATTTCTTTTGGGAGCATCCGTCATCGTGAATTGATGAGGCACAGAATGATATAACAGCAGTGGGAGGCCATGTTGATTGCGTTCATATGGAATTATCATGTTTCTACTTACTTTTATAACAGAGCCCGCTTCACGACAGTGTAAGAAAAGTTGAGTTTATTTAAAAGCTGTTGTGATACTAGCTCAGGTAAAAAAACCACTGCCTTCTGAAAGATAATGAACCAAACATTCTGTGAAATATACTTCGATTTCTTCGATAGACACCTCCACTTGCTTCACTTCGTCGTACGAAACCCGATTGTTCCAGGTGTCAAACATAATGCATGGCTAGTGAACAAATGCACGGCATTTGGCTCAGAATCAGACCCGTACAAGTGAAAAACTCAGCATTAATTTTTTTCAGCAAGTTAGCTCACTGTAGCTGCCAGGATTCATGATTTTCTGTCAGTGCAAGACGAGGATGTTTGTTGTTGCAGAAAAGGAAAGACCTGCACGAATGTCTTTTTTCCGAAGGCATTCGCACCCACACCTAAAAGAATGACTAAAAGCAGAAAACAAGAAGAATCAAAGAGGAGTCAAGAGAGTCAAGAATGCTAAAAAGGGGTATTAGATACTATTGGAGTGTGAGTAGCCAAGTCGTCTCCGCTTTTAAACGTTGTTCTTATAACATCAAGTAAGCCGTTGGTATTCAAAGCACTGTCCAGGATGAATGGATATTCCACGATTTCGATAACCTGTAAGGCAGAATCAGAGTTCGGTTAAAGAAACGATTATGAGCAAAGGTTCCTTTCCAATGCATCACTCCGTTTGAGCTTAGTGTTATGAGTAGTTCCGAATGTTCATCCATGTGTATTTTGGAAAAACGATAGAAAGGAAAGCTATTGTTATCTAAATAAGAAGCAAAAACTAGGTTTTCTTCATTCGTTGACCATTAGAGATTAGAGAACCTATCATATTCGCCAAAATCTCACAGATATTGGAAACGGACCCATAAGGCATCTCAACGACATCATGTTCATAAAAGCAGTCAGAGTGTCAGTATCCTATAGCGTATCAGTCGCACGTAAGTTCAGATTTTAGCCTGATGGTTTGAACAGTTATTACGGGAATAATAAGACGATTTTTGCATTGCGCTCCTGAGAAGAACCTGTTGGATAACTGTGGCCCATGACAACCATGACGAAAGGCTTGTTTTCGGGCCTGCTAGTAGCGTGTAACGAGCTGTAGCAAAGGACAGAACGGGAGAAGACAAGGATAAAGCTCAATAGATTCCGATCCGTGACGAACCCGCCATTCATCCGACTCTGTGAAGCATCGTTAGAGACTAAGGAATGCGTATTTGAGCCATGCAATGACTTCTGTTGCCCACTGACACATCTAATCAGTGCTGCCACCCACCCGAACAAGTCTGCTAGCAATTTGCAGACGGTGGAAAGTTGGAAAGCTTGGTGCGCCATGGACGAAGGATCGAACCAACAACAACGTTTGCATTGCTGGACAACTCTAACCAGTGTAACCACTGCCAGTAATAGTACTGTTGCTGAAAATCATTTCCTGACGTCGCTTTTCAGGATTTACTATAGAAATATAAAATGGCATATTTCAAAAATACTGTCAAACGTAAACGTGATGTAGCACAATTTGGCACAATTCATGAATGTTGGAGATATTTAGTGAATTCTTGCTTTTTGTTCGATTTGCCAGTGATTACTGTAGCATCCGGAAGAACGTCGTTGAAGCTGAAATATATTGTTTTGCGAACACTTAGGGAGTATGCATGTTCCAGGGATGGTTCTAGAAGGAACCGCATTTCCCAGAAAAAGATTAATCTATTGCACAAAAAGTCTTGTCCTAACTGGTGCTAAATGTGATTTTTCTAATCGTGCTTTAAACTTCAGAAGCGGTCTCCATTCATATAATGTTGAATTTGTTCCGACTAATAGTGAAGTGAAGTGAGTGAATCCCACCTTCATATTTTGGTCGCAATAAGTACGCACTCTGCTTTCGATTGTCAACATAGGAAATCTATAAAAGGTATGCTTTTTTCAGATGTTTTTTGTTTTTACTCATTCTTTTAGATACAGTGATTACGGCTGGTTACTCCAGCTATCAGCAGCATTCTTTCTCATTGTGAGTGTGATCGTTGAAACCATCGCTAGACTGAAGTAGAGCCCGATTACTTTACGAAGTTTTCGCTTCTTTTTTTTCGAAAGTCTATATAGCAGACAATTTTCCTTTTTTTCCCAGGTACATCACATTGCTTCTCATTAAAAAATATAAGGATTAGTCCATATTTTTTTATAGGGCGCGTGTGGACAGGGGTCGGAGGCGCCCTGCAACACACGGGTGAAGTCGATTCCCATGTCCACCATGGCTCACCAAGTTTTCCATTCTTCCGGGATCGCCAAATTGATACCAGACTTGTTTGAGAGGATAGCAGCACTGGCTCGATACATCGGTAGGCCACCGCGAGTTATTGTAAAGACCAAATATGCATTCAATCACCTCCATACGATGCTTAGTGAAGGCGAATGCATGGCGCATCCCTCAGAGATTGATTGACACCGAGAGCTTCATTGAGTCTTTTTAAGTGTATGTTTCTTTAGGCTCAACCGGCAGTCTTCAAAGTGGTATTGGCATGTAAGAACATTGTAGAACTCTTATACTCTGATGACATAACCGCGTTGATTAAGATTACAACGTCAACACATACTGTAGATGCAGTTCCGGTCAGGTTTATTTGAAATAATAACAGATATTACGCAGTTTGTTTATCAAGATGGCAAAGAAGTAGGTCACACTTGCAGTTCAGTTATTGTCACAACATTGTGCGAAGCTCCTACGGACTCATTTCAGCGTCGTTTTCTTTCAAGCTGATCATCACTTTCTAGGTTTTTTTCTAGGAAACCTTCGAACTTTTGGCGATGGTAAGCCGACTGGTGAAAACAGCTCATGGACAAAAATTTCTAAACCAATGACGAGCATTATGGATGGAAAGTAAGCGGTATGTAGCGCCGAATAAGCGATGTTGCTTATCTGACTCTATTTTCAACTGGTCAGAGTAATTAATGAATAAAATGAATTAATGAGTTAACTACTAAAGGCATGGGGTTACTATTTTACCTTATTGACGGCCTTATACAAGACTTCTACCGAACTCCATTGTTGCTAAGGCTTAGGTTCCACTGACTTTTATAGAGCTATAGTAATTCCTGTTGAGTGCCCACAGTAGTTTGTTGTTGCAACATGAGTATTCGCAGCCACGTCGAGTCGTGTCGAGTGGATTTAAGAACCACGTGAGAACTGTCCCTCAATTTTTATCCCCTAATGACAATTTCAAACTAAGCATTGCAGTGCCAGAATTCGAGTAAGCCCACACCATAACAAAGAATGTAGAATCACTTTTGGGCACCTCATCAATACAGCTAAGAAGGGTATCAAACCAAAAGTAAAGTATGATTCTCTTCGTGGCCAGTGGTTGGACAGATCATCTAGATAGGGGGGACAGTGCACCCCATCTACGCAGTTCTCACAGGCCGTGGAACAGTGGTGTTTACCAGTGTTCATTAAAGTTTCTCGATCACTAATAGAGTTTTAAGTGATAAAAGTGAAGTGAGACGTTATACCAGGAAAAACTTGGGATCCGTTTCGTAAGGACATAGTTTATCTTATCTGATTTTCGACTCGGCATACTCTAATTTGATGAATATCGAGTTTAACTACTATCAAATTTTCTTCGATTATTACGTAAACACGAGGTAGATAAAAAAGATTTACTCGACTAATGTTTTGACGCTTTCTCCTTCTTCAGAGCCACATTGATCTTAGTCTATGATCTACCTTCGCGATGTAGTTGTTCTTTATCGCATCGAGTGCAATAAAAAAAAACTATCAGACTATTACACTTGTGCAACTTTTCAGTTTCACTTGACCGCAGGTTTGGGTGAGGTGGAACTGCGTCGCTCCCAATGGTTTACTGCCTTGTCGTGGCTGGGAGGTGTGAGGTGTTCCTGGATGTCGAACTGCGATATACAGCGGGAGATTCATCTTCCCGGCAGGGTCTCCCAAGCTAAGAAGGAGTCCGGAGTTTCCTTCAGGAAGTCCACCTAAAAGTAAATCAATACCATTCCCATCTTGGCATCAAATTAGTCACATGGTGACGAATCTGCCTCTGATCCACAAAGGCGGCGACTACCTGTGGTGGTAACGACCTCGGGCAACTTTGGCCTGGATGACCTCGAGACTCCAGAGAACCATATTGGAAAAACCAACAAAACTCCGAAAAAATAGAGATTATGCTGGGGCCCCACAAGCAGTGAGGACGGTGCATCCAAGTAACCGGGTAAGTAAGAAACTACGTCTCCACTAAGTGTACTGTCAGTTGGCTAGCAATTTAATCATGCGATTACATCCACATGCTCTCGTATACATCTCTATATGCACTCACACATTGCCATGTATTCCTATGAATAATACTTAAGATATGACGGTTCTCGCCAGAATTTCATTTCGCTAGCAATTTGCTCGTTTCGCAAGATTCGCTCTTTGCGGTGTCTCTACAGCAGTACTTGAGCTTACCCAGATCGTAATAGCTTCAAAGAGACTGGTTACGTTATTACCAGAGACACGTGCCATTGATTTACCTCCAATTGGGCTCATTAGATGAATATGTCGATATCATGCTCAGCTTATGAGATTCAAGTAGTAATGGAATATCAACATTTCATTTCGGCAGTCAAAAACATCCAGCCACAGTGATGTGCTAAATCTCTGATGAGTGCGCTAGGAAGCTCTTAAATACCTCTACGGATAATCCTAAGCAACTAACTGGTAGCCCTTCTACCATGTAAGCATATTCTTAAAAACTTGGAATTTTTGAAAAAATGTTTTAGTTTACTACATAGTAGAACCATGTATATGGAGTTTTTACTTTATCCGCATTTCAGTTCTTTGTGTTGGTAATCGTTGGCCTTGCGATTTGTTGGATAGGGGTGTTCATGTACGGATCACTTCAGAATGAAGCAGGTGATGTTTTTCTTATCGTTATACTTTTTAACCCTTTTATTTACTGCCTTTTTCTTTTTAATGGCAGGGTATGTTGCGGAATACAACTCGTATATAATGCTGAGAAATTTGCAAAGCGCCGGACCGCAGGTGTATGCGGTGGGGAACGAACACGCGCTGTTGTCCTTACCGGGGAGCAGAGCACTTCACCACCACACCATCCGAGTCCTTCGTTTTGCCTGTCTCTCAGCTAGTTCTATCGATCTTTTTGCCATCAGAAGTTCTATCGATCTTTTTGCCATCAGAAGTTCTATCGATCATTTTGCCATCAAAACTAGCTGAGAGACAGGCAAAACGAAGGACCCGGATGGTGTGGTGATGAAGTGCGCTGCTCCCCGATAAGGACAACAGCGCGTGTTCGTTCCCCACCGCATACATCTTCGGTCCGGACTTTTGCAAATATCTCAGCATTATATACGAGCTATACTTTTCTTTTCATAAACTTCTTTATTAGACAGTCCGCTTGCTGTACTACCTAGCAACAATGTTGTTTCAGTTGATGACAGTAACGTGGAAACAACTGATTCAAGTTCAAACAGTGGTTCATCCTATTCCAACAAAAATAGAACTATCAGATCTGAACTCACAAAAGTAACCATCGAAAAAAATCCATCCTCCTAGGACGACTATAAGAATTTACATTCTATATTATCCAAAAGGTTTGTCTTCCTTTCTCGTGTACATGGTTTATGTAGAATGCATTCTAGCTTACACATGATGACAGCTTCATTGATAACTTCAACTCGCAAGTGAGGCTAAAGTGATGTTTTTGAGGTTTCGGTACCACCTTAGTGACGCCCGTGAGAAAGTAAGGTCGTGTTCTGGCATAAGAGACAAGGTTCGTGTTACAGCTGATAGATCATTTGAAGTAGGTAAATGACTGCGAAAAGCTAACATCAACATATTTGCAGCGGTACGATTCATATATAACTCATATGAAATCGAGTGATAAAAGTTCATGAGCGATGAAATTTCAGTTTTTTAAGCCCACATTTGTTCCTTTTCTTTGCTCGAACACCAAAACAACTGAGTAAACTGCTGTTTCGTGGCGCCAATATTCTTTATAAGTTGGAAAGGTTCAAAAAACTACGTGTACTATATGTACATATTTATATTTGGATCGATGAAGCAGAACTTCCTCCATTGGACTCTTAAGACCACTCATTTTTTCCTAGAGCTTTAGTTATGAAAGGCTTACCGGTACTTCTACAGAAATCGCATCGTCGCAAATGGGGAAAAGAACACATTCATAGGATTGAATCCGTACTTTGCCTCAAATTGTTTACAATGGTGAAAAAAATAATGAGTTCACGCACTTATGAAATAGTCTAACTCTGTGTCCAGATTCATGAAGCACTAGAACATGTGACAATGACAATGATATTTCGTACATTTGGTTTCTAATCATTCTGTTAACACTCTTTTTTAAGTCGGTCTTAAACGCCATTTGGGAGCAAAATCGACATGAGATGACAAGAACGTGAAGGAAGAACTCTATGGTAACGAATTCCTTTACCTTTTTGGGTATACACATGTGCTGAACCCGTACCATCTAAGGCAAAAATGAGATAGTGGTGTTTTATTATACATAGTCATAAAGAAGGAGAAGCGTTGTATGAACTGTTAGAGAGGTTCTATGGAGAAAACCATACTTCCCATGAGGTCACTGTCGGCAACTTCAGTACCATCTGCATAATGTCCGAAGGACTTCATATGAATGGACGCTGATTAAAATGAAGTAAACAGGATGAGCAACTGCCTGAGTTTAGTATGACGACCAAGACGATCTATGATAACTCGCAATTCCTTAAGCCCGACTCTCAACGGCGGACGTGGTAGTTTCCCAATGAAAAGTGTTATAACAAAATAGACCACATTATAGTAAATTGTAGATTTTGCCTAAACGGTATCGTTATTCTGTCGAAGTTTACACGGAATCAAACCATCGTATCCTTCGCTCATGAAATCCCTTCTGCACAGAAAAGAAGCAAAGTCCCAAAATTGAAGAAAACTATTGTAGATTGGCAATCGTTCACATTATTGGTGGGGTTTTAGGAAGATGATGCTATCGATAATCTCAACGCAATATATGACCAGATTATTCAACATCTCCACGTAAACGCTGTGAAAACAGAGTGTTCACAAGACACTTAGCGAAGTTTGACGGGAGAAGCACTGAAGCTGATACGCCAACGTAGAACAGCATGCCCACGTTCGAAATTGGAATCTGTAAGTTGCCGGTAAAGGAGAATCCTAAGCAAGGGCAGCGAAGTAATGAAGCCGTACAGGCTGGAAAGGGCCTCCGCAACTCCTGTCTAAACTTCACCAGTTACACTCATAAGGTGTTCGCCAGACGAAGGGAGCCATTGTTTCTAGAAAAGCAATGAAAAAAGTGTCATCTGTGACGCCTACTGTGTTGTCTTTAGCAGCTACACCTTCTTTTGTTTATGCCAAATAGAAACGATAGATATGTCATCAAATCGAAAAACTCCAGTCGATAAGCGGGTTCTCTACAAAAGCGAGCAGAAGGAAATGGCGGTTTAACTATGTGCCGGTTAGTTTAGCACAACAGCTTTCGTCGAGTGAGTAGGCGATATTGACGTTATCTCAAAATATAATGATCGCCTTCTGACGACTTTACCACGTGAAAATTTTTATTCTTGAAGTAGAGCGAACATAGAATTTGGGCAACTAAACCTCCATATACAAAGCGCTGGTACAATAAAAACAATTTGTCGACCTCAGTAACACAGGTATAAAAATATAAACAATTTTGTAACCAGTAAGTGGAGATGATATAGAGAGTATCAAGGAACATTAACAGTGGTAAGGTATATTCCGCAGAAGTGCCTAAGTGGCATGAGGAAAAGATTTGTCTTGGTCGAAATAGAACGGGACGCTGATGTGCGTTTCCAAAACAAAGGCATAAATTATACACGGTTTACAGATAGAGAAGCAAACGGTTTTTTTGAATAGGCAGATTGCTGAGCATCGGTGCCTAAACATATAAAAGCGCAATAATAAAGTGGAGATTACAGCCGTGCCGGATTGAAGAAGCGTTCTCATCGTAGGCTGAGATGGCAAAATACAAGCATGTTATAAAGTTGATTCATGGAGTGAGCGTGACATACGACAGTGATTAACATTACTTCTATGTATGAAGAGCTTAACAAATGAAATCTACAACGTTTAGTGAAGCAAAAATGCGAAGACTGTGATAGTAAGCGTTACAAGGCATATATAAATGTCATCACTAGCAAATGCAGTTAACGTAGGAATGTGCGCTAATGTAGAAAAACAGCAACAATTGAGGGAAATAGTTACTGTACCTTTCACCGACATTCTACAACAGCACAGGTTGTGCGTAACGCTTAACAGGCGAGTTCTACTACATAAAATCAGAAGATATGTTCGAGCAACAATCAACACCAAGATTCTTTAAGAGAGAACTTGGAGTTTATCTAATAGTATGAAGATTTTTAACGTTTTGTTTTCTGCCTTCTATAATTTTCATGGCAGGTTACTAAGCGAAATACAACCACAACGTTGCTGAGATATTTGCAAAACTCTGGACCGCAGGTGTCCATGGTGGGGAACGAACGCGCTATTATCCTTTCTGGGGAGTAACGCGTTCACCACCACACCATGCGGGTCCTTTGTTTCGCACGTCTCTCAGCTATTTCTATCGATCTTTTTGCCACAGCAATCACCCATCAGCGGGGTTGATCTGGGGAGCGCAAATCGGCATAGAACCCAGTTAACGGGTGATTGCTGTGGCAAAAAGATCGTTAGAAATAGCTGAGAGACGTGCGAAACAAAGGACCCGCATGGTGTGGTGGTGAACGCGTTACTCCCCNTGTCTATGGTGGGAAACGAACGCGCTATTATCCTTTCCGGGGAGTAACGCGTTCACCACCACACCATGCGGGTCCTTTGTTTCGCACGTCTCTCAGCTATTTCTATCGATCTTTTTGCCACAGCAATCACCCATCAGCGGGGTTGATCTGGGGAGCGCAAATCGGCATAGAACCCAGTTAACGGGTGATTGCTGTGGCAAAAAGATCGTTAGAAATGAGAGACGTGCGAAACAAAGGACCCGCATGGTGTGGTGGTGAACGCGTTACTCCCCGGAAAGGATAATAGCGCGTTCGTTTCCCACCATAGACACCTGCGGTCCAGAGTTTTGCAAATATCTCAGCAACGTTGTGGTAGTATGAAGATTGTTCATTAAATTTAGACCACATAGGCCATCTCGTAGAAGCGGTCTTCAACTCTCCCTCTGACGAATTTTCGTTGGCTTGATTCTTCCGTGTCTATACAGAAATAGCACGGTGAATTAATTTAAGAAAATAATAGGGCTTTTCGCTCGCATAGTTACATGGTCTATTATTCAGGTTCTCGTCGATTTCTACTAGGAGAGCTTCCAATTGTGCCATCGCCATCGTCGGAATCGTCTCTTGCAAGACCTTGTAAAAAGAATGCTTCACAGACTTAATAAGGCGCTCTTGAAACGTCCGGGCTACGTAGCATACAGCGCTATTTTCTTGTATGTTATTTCTTTTTTATGCCACGGTCTATTCAAATGAGGTGTCGTTTGTGGGTGAAGCAATAACTGCTCGTAAAACCTATTCACTCATTGTGAAGTTGGGTGCATTCTCAGAGCTGACGGAATTGAGTACCTGCTCCAGCAAAAATTCCTCGAGCTACCAATAGGAGCGCATCAACCAACAGTCATGCTGTAAACCAATTCCAGAAGGTACAGTCTTGTGTAACCTGTATACATGTAACAAATGGTTCGTATACTTTTATCTTCTCTTCTCGTTTTACTGCTAGTGGGCCAAAATACCAAAATATTCTAATGTGTTAGAATGGGCTTGAACTATCTTTTTTTCAAGCAGCTTGCCCATCGTTTGGCATTTACAAGGGAAGTTGTTCATGTCTTAATAGACGACTCATCTTATGGTTTACCTTGACGGGTGTTTTGATCTTTAGACCTATATTAATTTATGCTACAGGGATACGATAGGTGCTCATCATTCATAATTAGTATTCCAGGTAACCTAGTTTTTAACTGTATGAATATTGGTTGCCGTGTCTTTACTGGAATATTTGCTCTGACCAAGCGTACTTGGCAACAAGCGATTCCATGGTCGTCGTTAGGAAGGTTGACGAAATCAAGGCTTTTCTTCGGTTAATCGTCAGTAATGTTATACCGGTCAGTGGTAGACTGCTTGCATGCCACGTGCGTGACCCCGGTTCGATTTGTGGCCGGTGCATTGGAATATGTTAATCAGTTTAATGGAATATCTTTCATTGTCTCCACTTACGGGTAAGGTATAAAAATATAAGCACTAATGTGGGTAGTAAGTAGAATTTATTACTGTGTGGATCCCAGCACTTCATGCACTCGATTCGTTTTGCTTGCATTCATCACCTACGTATCTCAACAGAGCTGATAAGGATTGCTCCAACTGCAGGCCATGCTAAGAGTAATGTTGAGATTCGCAATGGCCCTGCAAAGAATCTAACCACAATGTGGAAAACCTTCCTTCACTCTACAGGAAAATCGTCCGGGTTTTTTCGATACTGCGAGGAAAACCTTAGTAAACATTGACATCACACAAATAGGAAATGCGCTGCTCACAAAGGAGTATTCCTGAAAGGCACTCATCTAAGTAATTAAGGAGTCAAGGAGTTTAGTTTCCTTATTTCGATTCTTCTTGCAATTTTGTGGTGAGATAGGGTGTTCCCACGTGGATTGGAGTAGGGGTAAGAAGGGTCGAACAAACACCTTGCTTCCTGATAGATCAGGGCTACAATGTACCATGCCTCAGCACTTTAAATAAGAGGAGAAAACCGACAAAAAAATCAAGAGCTACTGACAAAAATGTGATTATAGAAGAGGGATAACTTTAAAGGAAATGTGATCGAATTCTAGCTGTTACGTACCAAATCTTAATTTATGTGCTTTTTTCTCTATGAACAGTAACGACTTTGGAAGAAGCTCTACTGCCACTTAGAAACTGCTAACGATATCCAGTAGATCGCAACTTGTTAAATGTAGTTAGATGGAATTCGGTTATGGTATTTTCTTCTTCATATTCTTATCATTGTCTCCTTCAGATCAACATTGTCCAACTGTTTCTAAATCGTTTAAAAATCATCAGCAGTCCGAAGATTTTTCTACTAAAGTGGGACAGAAGCATCGTAACGGTTAAATATATGAAGAAACTCCTGTGATATTTGTACTACCACTAAGATTTCCATGTCAGTCGAATCGATGTTCACAGCTAGATAAATTTAGCTTACTTGTTGCTTTTTTCTTCTTGAAAACTCCGGATTGACTTGTGCCAAACCTGCAGTGTGCAGTTTAGCGCTAAGCACTTTCTGTTATACATTTTGAACCCGAAAATCATAAATTGTTAAAAAATGAGGAGATGGAGATGCGGCGAAGAGAAAAAAACACTTATTCACTTTACGGGTTTCGCCCCTCATTCGACGTCATCTCCTTTCTAACCAATGAACAAGAAAACTGAGCGGTTCTGTACAAATAGCATCGTTTGGGATCTTCGGTGTTTCAATTAGAGTACTTATTCCTAGCTCTGGTGATAGAAAGTTTATCAACTTATAGTAGTATGTTCATTCCAAGGATTTGCTAATGAAAACCAGGGCTTTGAAGATAAAAACGGCGTCCCATTGCCATCGACGACTGGCGTTTGAATAAATTAGCAAAATCATGTCCAATTTTAACAACTGTTGAGGATCGTAACGTAACCAAAGCAACAGTTTCGAGAAATCAATGCTTTTTACTGATAAGTTAAGACGAGCTTGTTGTAGAACTCAGAACTTGGAACACATCAGCCGAATTCGGTACAAGAAAAACTCGACAAGTGAGTAAGGTAAAACTGGACACAAAGCAAGAAGGCTTTCAAGATGGACTCTGCTGCTCATCTCTCTTGCCCCGATATCGAACCGTCGCTAGGACGCATTCGAGAAGAAATGGATTCCGTACAAGAAACGAGAATGGTGTGCATAGTCTTACAACAAAGTCTTGTAACACTGCTGGAGACCAGATGAGCATCACAAGAAGATAACTTCAGCTTTTTCCGTGGTTTTCAGGTTAAATTATTCACTATGGTTTCTTGGATTCTGGTGAAACCTGTGAAAAGTCTTGACTATGCAAAAAACCTAAATCATTATCAACGCTTCTAAGAGGCTGTCTACTATCAGTCGAATTAAAGTCATACCTGGTGGTCACCCACTATTCATGCTATTTTTCAGAGAAAATAATGGAATTTGATGTGTATATTAAGGAGCGCATGGCATAAACTGCAGAAATATTTTGCAATTAGTTCCAAATTGCTTTGAATTTGCTAATTAGCTGTCAGCAACTATCTGAACTGCCGGTGCTACCAAAAATTTTATGTTCAAGCTATGCTCAAGCTGCTATCTCTTAAAACTTTGTAAATTCCTCGATGGCTTAAACTCTTTTTTTTGCCCATGTAGTCGAATATTCTTCGATAACGATCGCTGAGGTTGTACAGAGCGAATAGCCACGGTGGATTTGGGTCATCACAGGTAAGAGACGACAGAACTTATTGCCTGCATTGTCGCCGAGGCGAGTTCTTTCCCTTAGCGACGAACCGAGCATCTGATGGAGAATGCAGTTCTTGTGCATTATTGGCAGAAGTTCAAACCTTTTTGAAGAGAGCCCAATCTTTTCTGTATATGCGAGCTGTTGTTTTACTTCCAAGTCAAGAACCAGCCTTTTCCCTTCAACAAAGATTTTCTGTATAATGCTTGCATACAAAATTTTTGCTAAACAATCGCTAACTTTCCTTCAACTTATTATCAGATTTTTATACCACTTTGTCTTTTACTACTTTTTTGTCTCTTCGCTTGTGCATTATTTTCCATGATTTATTGTCTGATTAACACTTTTAAGGCCTTCACTTCGAAGATGACTCCTTTTGGCAACCTATCCGAGTAGATAGACTGGAAAAATGGATATTTGTCAGCACTGAAACCAAATGCATTTCAAACGTTGCATTTTCAGAAAGACAACTAATGTCAATGAAGATCCACATATGGACGAAAAGAACTGTAGACTGGAATCCACGAAAATGCAGGTGTCCCCTTCGACGATCACCTACACGTTGGGCGGACGTATTCGTAACCAAAGTTACTCACAGCTACAGTTGTTTAACAGATCACGGTGTGAGACTCGCACGCGCTTGAATAAAACCACCACCATGGACGACGATTGAGAGAGAAAAAAAACGAATGGCAAATGTGCTGGGGTCCGCACAACTCATAAGGATGGACCGTCCATGTATCCAAGTAAGTAAGTAATGATCTGCATGCAATATTGGTTGTTTGTTAATTCATTAGGTGTTAACACAAATAAGAGGATAATTTTAAAGCGCAGTGGAGATAAATGATACTAATCGCAATGAAATTACAAAGTATTTGGGAGAATCAGTTTATACCAAGCCTGAAGAGGTGCGGTAGTTCTCTCTTTCGAATGTAGATAGGCTTTCCGCCTAATCAGTGCTTTCCACAAAATTCTGGTTTTCATAGATATTCTGGCGAATTACGAAGGTTGGAATAGAAAGTAGTGAAGACCTAATTTTTTTTTGTTGTTGTGGAATCTGTGGAATTGGTGAGTTTTCCTAAAAATATATCAGGTTTTTTTCTCTATTAAGAAGAATACGCTAACGCCCAAGTAATAGATTAATCTTCAGGTTACGTAAATGTCAATAAACTTGATAGATTTTACTAAGGATGTGTTCTTGATAGCGGCGGTAAGCCAGTCATTCCATATGTCCAGCACCGGTCATGTTCATTTCGATCATAGGTTCTCATTCTTAGTTGCTATTCGGTGTATCCCTTGTCGTAGTGTGCATATACATTTATCGGTTGGCATTTATTCCAAGAGATGATGATAATTACAGTGTAAGTAATATACTCATTGTTATTGCGTTAAACGTTTGTCTTAGTCCAAACAGAACGTCTAAAATTGTTGTAGCTGAGGAGAAGCGGCAGCAACGATCTCAGTGCCTATGAACAACGAAAGAAATGGAGAAGATCCATGGCTAGGCACGTGATATCACCTATGTAATGGTTCTCATAAAAAAGATTCAGTAGTGATGTACGGACCTAATCCTCTTCAATAACTAAGAGCTTCTACTGTACATAAAAAATCGTGTCGGCAATACTGTAATCACTACTGTGGAAACGGTTTCGATAGAAAGTGAACCGTGAACTCGCAGAAAATAACTACCAAAAACTCTTAGCAAGACTCGGAAAACAAAGCGTGAATTTTAAATACATACTTTTAATAGACGCAGTAATGGTGTTCGATTAAATCCAAACAGAATTTGTGAACATCGAAGGAGGCCTCAAAAAGGATGATGGTGAAAAAGAAAGTGTCATACTACACAAAGAGAAATGGCATTCATGTGAAAATCACAATGTCCCAGATTTCAGAGGGTGCTTTATGCTCCAATATACAATCTGTTGAAAGACCAGTATATCTTTTCCACTAATCAACTAATGCTCAGAGGCAACTAGTTTAGTGATTTGAGCAGAACGAACTCAGAGAGCCATGAAGCAGAATCCCCGTCTGAGCGACAAGAAAGAGGAAATCATCAAGTAAGTGTTCAGTTTCTAGGCGATTTTTGGACTTTTTGTCGAGAAAAAGATTTCGAGAAACTTTATTTGGTAGTTTAATACCATTTCCATACTAAAAAAACCTGGAAAAGTTAAAATAGTTGGTTGTCCTATGTGTGGTTGTCGAGTATGACGAAAAAAAATTGTAGGACCTTGAACGACAACTAGATGTAATAGTTCAAGCCCCATCACCGTATCGAACGTCAGTGAACAAGGTAATGATTGAACACTAGACTTTTTCATTGAAATTTCCATCTTCGTAGTTATGAGTTAACTAACTGCAACCGAGAAGAGAGTTCGGCTCGTTGGTTGGAAGTGCATTGCACCTACACACCGAATCATCTGCTGGTTCAATCTTACGTCGCCGGTTCACCAAGCTTTCCACCGTCTAGGATCGACAAATTACTACCAGACTTGCCTGTGATGATATCAGCACTGCCTTGATACATCAACAGGTATCTTCAAGTCAATGTCCAGACCAAATATGCATCCAACCCTATCTATGCTAGGAATAGAGTCGAATGCAGGTCGAGTCTTTCGGTATTTGATCAAATCAGAGTTTGTCATTTATCCTAATTCCATTCGATCAAACTCAGCTGGTTGTCGCTGGTCGTACTGAGCATTTTAACACCAAATCATTTCTTTCTAAATATGGAGCAAGTATGCATTTCTTGTCGTCCATAATTCAAACTGTGAAGATTCTGAAATCTTCTTCAGAACGTCGTCACTGTATCCTGTCCTAAAAGGCCGAATGGTGAGCTACTCAGAATAGAACAAGGTTATCGAGCACAGTTTAACTTTTTGGATAATTACGGCATTTTCAAGTGGTAACGAAATGGGGAATGTCAACGATGTCTTTAGGAAACGCTAAACCAAAGGTATCCTCAAAGTTTTTCATTAACCCATATAATTCTCGTACACTGCTCTTCTGGTTTTAGAGATCACGAATTGACCACACCGGGAAGGTTAGAAACCGCTTGGGGATATTTTCTGTGAATATTTGTCCTTTCTGAAGCGTTTATTTTTATACATCCACATAAGCCGTCGCCTACTAACCAGACATCCCAAGATTCGCTGCCGAGAATTCTTTGATGATTTCCTAAAAGCAAGTTGACATCAGCTGATCCACATATTCACCTCATATGATGAATTCCTAGCTTATTCACAGCCAGGCCGCATAGCAAGTTTATAGGCTAGCGTTTTAGTGATAATGCGTTGACTGAAATTTTCCGCGTATTGAGTGGAGGAGATTCACGTAGACTTAAGGAATAGGATTTTTGTTCTCGTCTCATTGATTTACTTACACAGCTCGTAGGGACGCTATCGCAATCAGATATGTGTGCATGCAAAGAGTTGCATAATGGGGAAATGTGTTCTATACCTAATCGGCTAAGAATAGACATGCACTAAAATTAACGTATATAAGATGTCGTTCAAGGCTTTCTTAAAGTCTTCTCGAAACGAGCTCTGCTAGAGCACGGTGAGCAGCACCCTCACAAAAAAGACTGAATGTAACAAATATCATTCCTCTCTTCGTGTAACCTTAGAAAAGCCTCGATTATGGTAACACAGAATAGAACTAGAAGCGAAAAAACCGTTAGAGTCTGAGGGTGTCATAATACTGTTGAAAACTTCATATGCAAGCCATAAAAAATAAGATTGACTTTATTCCACTTGCTGGAACGACATGGAAATAACTCTATTTAAATACCCTTTGTTATTGCGGGAAAGAACTAAAATAAGAAACACAAGGCATGAGCCTTAACAGTTTTGAAACCTTCGTAAGCAAGAGTTAACCGTAAGCATCTATTACCTAGAAATAGTAGGGAATTGGAGCCTCTTTCGGTGCAGTGGTTAGAGATGTTTTGCGAAATATGCGGTCATCCACTGCAAGTTTGTCTAAGGAAGCAAACTATACCAAACTGATCTGGGACGATAAAATTGCTGACTTCGGTAGGCATCGCAAGTCGTTATGGGCAAAATATGCATCTAGTCACATCTATTATGCTTTTTTTAAAATGACCAGTCAACAGATCTGTGCGGATCCTAGCACTTAAATTTGATTCGTTTTTCTCGCATTCGTTCACTACAAAGTTGTTTGAACATTTCGTGTGTTGTTTCGGATGCTGATTGAGGATTTCGTCTGCTTTATTAATGTCGCAGAGTGTTAGTCGAGTCGATTCTCTCTGCAATCTTGGAGATAGCCGAGCTAAGGCGTTCCCACTTGAACTGGACGAGGGCATTAGGATGAGTTCGAACAAATACCTTCATTCCTGGTGGACTGCATGACTAACAGCTTCTCAACGTCTTTCTTACCCATCTACGTTGCTTATTAGAGTCGGGAATATGACGAATCGTCACGGTATGGATCAATGCCGAAGCATTACAATTTCGACGCTTAGAGTCTTAAAGTTGTTGACCAATGCGTAGTTGTAAAGTTCGACTACTGTTTCTCACCTATTGAACGGAACATCTACACCGATTATCAGGTAGAAGCATTTTATGCGGACATGAAAAAGTGCTCTATGAAAGAGTATATGTCCACCAAGTCGTAGTCGGCGAAACGAGCTGATATTGGTTTGAGAGCAACGTCTTAGTGCTGCACAATAGAATCTACCAGTTAAAATTGGGTGAATAAACTGTGCAATTATGTAGTTCGCTAATGACAGGAGATACGGTGTTATTAACTTTCGTCCACTTAAGTATGGTATTCCATTAGTATGAAACTGCTCGGTAACAAGCAAGTCGTCTATGCTGAGTATATAAATGAATCAGTTTTTCTACTTTTGTTCAGCAAACACGAGGCGTTATTTTATTTGTTTATGTACGTACAAGCTGACGTTTCGGTGGATTTCACCTTCCTCAGAGCCTGGAAAGGTCAAGATGACTACAATCTACACGGCCAAACACCTCCATAACCAAACAGAAAAAGTGCTAAACCAAGATTTCAATCACATTGAACACAGAGTCTTTGCCCACTCACCGCTTTCTATGAGTCTTCCACTAAATATGTTACGTGGAGACCAACCGCACAGAGTTCACACGGAATCGTATTGTGCCCATCTCACCTCCCTGCGGTTCATTTTCGGATTCTTAGAATTAATCCAGGATGCCTTTAGGGTTTTGGAAGTTGAAAGAATTATTCAATTCAATTATTCAATTCAATTAAGAATTCAATTCAATTCAATCAATGTCGAGGTTGATAGAAAGTCGGACGTGGGAGTTACTATAAATGAATCATTCGTTCTACATGACACCAGACATTCTACTGGATTAGGTCGCCGCGATTTCGCTGGCATTTAACATTCATGCTTATTGGAGCGAACATCCTCGAATGCTCCAGTTATGTATTCACTGTGCCCCTAAAACGGAACACAGAAGCACGATGACCGACTTAGATGCATGACGAAGTCAAAAGAAATGAGGAATGAAGCTAAAAGAAATAATATCGATGTTTTGGTAAAGTATTAGAGCAGTACACTTTGCACTGCCTTATAAACTTTGACATCGAAATCACCCTCAAGTTAACTAAGCACGTGGTGTGTCCAGACGACCATCGTTGTACATCAGCTATCAAGAATGTGCCGACAGGCAGGTGATAGTGGTGATCAACTGATATCCTTCAGTAAATTCTTCGCAACTTAGTACTGCTCATATTTTTTCCTATATCGTAGATTAAAAAACGGTGGTGAAAACCATTCTGCAATCACAACATTTTCAGCTTTGAGAAAGCCTTGTTAGTGAAGCGAATTAGTTAGTTAAGAAGAACATTATTAGGGGATCAGAAACGGATCTAAAACAGATGACGGTAAACGATGTTAGCATTTCTACGTCATATCACAGATTGGCCTTACATGTATTGTCAGAAACCTCGATGTTATCACGCATCGCCAATTTCAAGAAAAGTCCTAGCTGCTTAGAATTAATATAAGTATATAAGTATATTTTTATTTATATGGTCTTATAAACTGATCTTGTTGAGCTGATGCGAGCTTGGTATAAGTTTTCGTTGTCGTGGTGTTGTTAGTGCTGCTGATCGATGGCTTACGTCTCGGTGATTTCGCCTTCGTCAGGGCCTAGACGTATTTTATGTAACAGCAGTCTTATAATCGGTGAAATATTCGTAGCATTAATAAAGATCAAACTTCCAAATAAACGTCATACTGATCAAAAAGTCTACTCACCGTGCTGTTACGAATGGGACTTCTCGCGTGTTGTTCATGTGAGACGGCGAGCGAGACCCACTCGGTGGTCAAAATATCATTTTGAAATAAGGCAGCAGGTCACGTGTGATAGTGATGCATTCGCCTTTCCGGTCCATCTTTGTATTTCTGAAATTTATCCAAAACGCCTCAAGAGTCTTGCGCTTTGTTTTCGATTCCTGCGCTAGGATCCCCACAGTCACTTCGGAATCATTGCCATTGTGCTTTTGTGCCCTATGCGTATCGCGAGGAGTGCTTTGACGAATTTTAACTTACCCATTCCTTTATGCGGACACAAATAGGTCTACTTGTTTTGCCAATATATTCCTCACCGCATGCCTTACATCTAATCAGGTATGTTGCACCTGAACTATGTATAACTATAGTACATATAACTATAGTATATATAACTGTGTATAGTAATATATAGTATATATAAATGTGTATAACTATAGTATATATAACTAACCAAGCTAACGATAGTCTTGGTACTGGGCTGACCTTATTGCCATTTAGACCAATGCTGAATTTGCGAAGTCACTAGATACTAAAATAATCGCCACTTCATCACACAGCGAAAAGAAGAACACTATGCCTGCAGGCGTCACTCTCTTGCCTACCAATGTTCCAGTCCAACCATTCATGCTAAACTTCCCCGCGGGAGTTCCAATTACAGTGAACGTGATCAACCACCAGAATGAAGTTGGGCTTCGAAAGGTACGTGATAACTTAGCATGCCTTTCGAAAGGTTGAGTTCAAGAGAATGTTGCCGTAAGATCAGCAAAATGACCATTCTTTTGCACCAACTGTTCATTTCGCTGTGAACAAATCGCACCTACAATCCGTACATGAGCGATTCACTCGGCACTATAGAAAACCACTGTTTAAGAAAAATTTGAGTGGGTTTAAGCCGCGTTGTGTGTGAGAATTAGATTTTTATTGCACAGGATACACCGATTGCTATGGGGAAACTGACGAATTCTATAAAAGTAGACAAAATTTCAGGTCAATTTTCCGGTTTCACTGTTTTCTCTGCTACCTAATCTTTTCTTAATCTAGATCTAAGTGCTTGTGGCCGATTCCTTCTAAACTAAGCATGTATCACTTATCTGAGTGGACAGCAGTATCGAACTGATACATCGATGGCCCACTGCAAATTACTGTATAAGCGAAATATGCATTCAATCACCTAAGCGATGGTACGAATGGAGTCGAATGCATAGCCCATCCCTCAAAGGTATGCCAACGCCGGATGCTTCATCCTCCTTCGTCTATACTAGTTTCATTAGTTCTTACGTTTCGTTTTTTTTACTCAATAAAAAAAGAACAATGCTCTTGGCGATGATCAATCCTTGAGGGATGTGCCATGCAATCAACTTCATTAAGCATCGTTTGGAGTTGACTGAATGCATTCTGGCCTTTACAATGACTCGCGATGGCCTATCGATGTATCGAGCGATGCTGCTATCCTTCCAGACAAATCTGGTACCAATTTGTCGACCCCGGAGAGAGAGTTGGAAGGTTTCTTCGTGGGCCATGGGTGCGGGGATTGATTCTACGTGTGTTGCAGGGCGCCTCCGACCACTGCGCCACACGTGCCCTTTTTTATTCAATACTATTCACCAATTCCGTTCGTCGATACCTTACTAGTTTCTTGGTATCGTGCGAGATTCCGATCATTGGGATATTTTATTCTGAGAGAGATGTGACCAGTTTTATTACATCTCTCCAACAAGCTCATGTTCTTCGACAAGGTATGCACCTCTTGTGTGGGAACTTCGATCGATCAATCGAAATTAGTTCCAAAAACTGCTTGAGAGTTAGAAAACTCTCTACAGTCACAAAGTTTGGCCTGATAAAGATTTGAAGAGAGGTCGCGTAATGTATTCATAACATTGAAATTCCTAATCAACCAACCACAACAGTACGAAATCTGGAAGGCTAAGAAGTCCAACCACCTTGTTATTTTTAAAATGTTGTTGGTAGTAAATGATAGTTACGTGCAAACTAACACTTTACAGAAGGACTAGTATTTTCCGCAGTATGAAGAATGATAGAGGAATTGCTAGCCAACCAAATGTACCACTTAGTAGAAGTGACGATACGCTCTCTTTTAGTGCACTCATTTTCAATCATTTTGGCAGAATAAAATATTTGATATGTCTCCAAGCCATTTTTCGCGGAGAGATGACAGAGAGGCGAAGCGAAGGACCCGCATGGTGCGGTGGTGAACGCGTTACTACTCGGAAAGGGCAATAGCGCGTTCGTTTCCCACAGCAGACACCTACGTCCAGAGTTTTGCAAATACCTCTGCACTATTGTGGTTGCTAATTTATATGTACGAAATAACGCTGATTTTTTCTTGTTTAACTACTTTTAGTCATATGACACTAGTTATGTTTGTCTACAACAGTGCATTATTGTCAGATAAAATCGTCTAAATATTACTATTTTGGATACTTCGATAACCCGTCTTAATGAGCAAATTAGGCTCCAGCATACCTTGGATTCATTTCCTTTTAGAGCAATCGTCTTCCATGATGCTAATAATACGACCAACCACCGTTTAGGTGCTCGTGGAAAAGGATGCTTGTCTTCACTTCGTCTACCGGAGTCGTCTACCGGCGTTCCTTTCTTCTCGTTGTAGGACGAGCCGTCTGTGTCTTGTTATCGACCCGTATTCTCCTTACTCCCCAAAATGGGATAAGTTTCGAAGGTCTGAACAGCGTATTGCTGCTAAGGGAGCCGTGTTTAGTTATATTTCAGAAGATATCGTAGAAGCACTCTGTAGGTGGAGTGCAGGCTTTCTTTGTGTCGCTGAAGTGCTATACCACAGCTTTGCTACATAATACAGTGCTAAGAAGACCGCTGCATTGAAAAAGTGAGCGCACAGTTTCAAGTTCATTAGCTGATCGGTGGCTTCTCTAAAGACTCCGTATGTTTCCCATGCCGTCCGCCTTCGGTATAATCTTTTCAGCTTTTTTTTCAATTCATTAACTCTCGCCCTACCTATATGAAAGGGTCTCTACAACCAGCGAACCATCCAGTTCGATTTGTTCACCTTTGAGCCATTGGTTCTTCATGAATTGGGTCTTCGCCCTATTTCTGCGCATTGCAATCTTCTCTCCCACATCCCTGGGTTCACTGAGCATCGTCTTTGCTCCACTGGTACGCTTCGAAAAAAAAGATAATGTCATCTAAAGAAAAGAATTGGTAAGAATTTTCCATCAATACGTATTCCCTTCTCTAACGAGTGACTTCATTATCCACTGCAGTGCGGCTGATTAGGCTTTAGTTATATTGTGCCCCCTTGTTGAACCACTTTTCCAATGGGTATGGTGAGGTGTCGATGAAGAAATTACACAGTTGCGCTGCAGTTCCTACAACACTGTGCTAGTGTTTGTGTGTAGTAGGACGTGCCCACTCTGAGTTGACAAGCACCGATAAGATTGTTTCGATGCTGTCAAACACTTTCTCGTAATCCCTAAAGGTTAAGCCAAAGGGTAAATGGTACTCTCTGTAGAGTTCTCTGTCAACTGTGACATGGTTTGGATTTGGTCTATGCAGTGGAATCCTGGTCGGAGTCCGGCTGGTTCACCTGGTTTTGCTCCATCCAAGGTCTTCTATATGCGTAAAAAGACAATCTTCGTAGAGAGCTTATGGAGTACACAGAATATCGAGTATCGTAGGATTGTTACGAAGGCCTTTTCGGTCATCCTTCTTAGGAAGGATGACGTATGCGACGACCTTCACTAATCTCGGATCTTCCTTTTCTGAAAGTTTGGTCTCGTGGAGTATGCGAAAAGTACATGCAGCTTATGGCTTCCAGCTCAAAGGAAGGTGTAATGTTATCGAGTTCTAGAGCTGTGCTTCTTTTAATGATTCCTATCACAACTCGAAATTTAGAGAAAGAGGGCTCCAGGGCGATAGAGCTTTTCACCATAAATTCTATATCCCCGCGGAAGGCTGTAGAAATTCTATCTCCATTGGTTAAGGCTAATAACGACACAATATATTCACACTATTGAGACAACAGTGCCTTAACAACGTTCTTTTTAGGCTTCCCGACAACTTCTTCCACTAAACCGACGTAAGTCCCCCAGAAATAATCTTTTGTAACCGACATTTATTGCGCTGTAATAAGAATAGCTTTAATTTGTTTTCTTTAAAGCAACTTCTTGGTCCTAACGACGGTGTGATCCAGACTTTCCGTTTGCGGAAACAGGTGTGTTCGCATAACTTTAATTCTTCAAACGAACACCTTGTAATCTCCGTTTGAGTTTTGCTTAATCACCTAATCATAAAGATTTCATCGAAAATATTTTTGAACATTCGAAGTTTTTTTTTGCTCTCGACCCACGACCAAGTTTATCTTTTCTAGCTCATAACTGGACCGAACCTTCGCACAGGGACAAAGTAATGATCAAAACCTTTGGAGAATGATTGCACTACTTTAGGATGAAAAAGACACCGCCTTCTGTTCGTAAGCATGTTGTCGATTCAGCATGAGTCATGTCAGTGGGAGACTTCAATGTCTACTGGTGTCTGTCAGCACTTTGGAAGGACGCCTGTCTTGTTCTCCTTTCTGTTTGAAACCTTTTACTACAAAATTTCTTATCCTGTGTTTATTTCCGCTAAGCATTACTAATTTGTATTAAACTTTGCGGTAGCATATTCGTAGAAGGACTTTTCGTTATGGAATACTTCTCCTAATTGATTACAGAATGTATCTAGTTTCCTTTCGTCAGCAGCAATGGTTAGTGGCTGGACGTTGATGATGGTGATCCTCATAGGACGCGAATGTTGAGGCGAAGAATGGCCAAGCGAGATCATAGCATCTTGCATGAGTCCACCTGGTGACCAACAGATAGGTCTACGATAATGGTCAAACCACTGATGTCCCGTTAAGAAATTTTCCACCAAGAATGATGAAGCCCTGTCATCTAATTAGAGCTCAACGCTTTTCGTGTTTTTCGTGCCTTTTAATGCGATCATAGGGAATTTGATACCACTAACAGCCCCTAAAAAAGTGTGAAGATCGGCCCTCAATGAGAGTGGCATTCTGACACTATTGCAGTAGAGCAGGCAGCGGTCACAATGTGTTGTGGGCGTCATCTTTCAACTCGACTCCAATGACGTCTTTTGCGACACAAATCGCTTCTCACCACTTGTCTCACCGACCGACGTATCCATTAGCCCCTAGGCTGTTACGAGTGACTAATTTCTGGCTAAACTAATTGTGGATTCTTGGATTCCTGACAATAGTCTGTCTAGATCTTCATTACAAGCTCTTGGATAGAGATGTTGAATTTTTCCCCTGCATGAGAGACCGTGCTGGGAAAATAAAACTCCACTTAGAGCCGCATTTCGGCCGAAGCAATGCCGAGTTGCAACAATCGACGTTTTCCACCCTCCGAACAGTTTGTTAATAGAATGGTAGTATTTCTTTGCGCTGGTTTATTTACTCCTAGCACTGCTTAGATTTATTCCTTGGGACGTCCAACAGTGGAGTAACGGCATTGATGTTCTCAGCGGATATAAACTAGAGATAGGTTACGATGTCAAGTAATTTGATCGAACGAACGATCTGAATAGGTGCTTCGCCATTACGGAGATGTAGTTGAAGGGCGCTTGTGACAAATTACATTGTACATGGGCCAAAATCACGCTATGACAGGGGCAGAGTCAAAGAATTTTATGTGAGGTTGGAAAAGTTCTACAGAGAAGGTCATACTTCCTAAGAGTAAGCCGGTCGATATAAACGCAATAAATGGGTGCGGGAGGACGATTGTTTTTTATAAGGGTTTGCCTCAAGATTTGGGAATCGAAAGCTAGAAATACTTGTGAATTGAGGTTTCGTCAGGTGTTTAGTTGACTCGTCTCTGAATACTGCTGACGGCAACATCGATGATAAATACAACGGAGTAATCAAATATCACATGTTAGTATTTAAAAAGTCTAGAGTTACGAAATTACCAACAGATGGCTGCCTCCAGAAATATTTGTGTTAGTACTTCAACATGAAATCGCATAACCTTGAGACGATTATCAATTAGTCTCCTTTCTTATAAAGTAAAAAGATAGAGGTACAAATCAAAAACATTCACAACATTAATCCAAGTTTAGTGAACTACACTGAGACGGCCGCTCTTCAGCGCCTAGATGGAATCGTCACTACTTCTTCAAAGGCACTTGAGGAGATCATCCACGACTTGTAACTCGCTTGTTTCGATATCCTTTCCCACCTGCCTCAATACTAGATCAAGGAGAATGACAAGTCATCCCAGCTCTTCTGCTTCCAACATCTAGTCCGGAAAGTCCACACTCGAACATCTGAGTGGTATCTCTATCCTCATCAAAATGCTGAATCGGCTCTTCACACTCCATTTGTTAGATGCAATGTTTCTGTTCTTGAAAAGCTAGTAGGATCATGTTGTTGTACATGAAAAGGATTATCTCCATGGTATCGTCTACCAGTCTACCATCTTCTAATCTGCATACTGTTTGCCTTCTACAACCTCCGCAATAGGCTAATTTTGGATCTTGACTTTATGAATTAATTGACTGAACATAATTAGAAACATTCATATGCCAGCAAGCAAAGTTTCAAAAACCATTAGGTACGATGGATCAGATCTAAATGATAAGGAAAGTTACAAAAAGCATCGCGAAAGGACAAAAGAGTGCTGTAGCTCACCATTATTTACTTTAAAGGAAGCCTTCAAGTACATTAAAAAAGGGTTTTCACATGACCATACCGTCCCGCCAAAATTTATAACCATCCATTACCACTGAAAAAAAACGAAAATGCCGCCTTATCTTAGGCTGACTTTCTGATCTGAGTAGGGTTCATTGCCCACATTTTGTGATTAACACACGGCTAACCTTACCCCATCTCAGGAGTTAAACGCTGGCCTTTCCTTTATAGGTAGATTTTTGGATTGGTTTTTGAATTAGATTTTCGTTTGAATTAGAAAATATCGACCGAACAATAAAATATGGCATGAAGCAGTATGTCTAGGATCTGAGAAAGGCTACACAGCCGAACCACTAGCAATCGTGTTTAAAAAAGAAGAACGGTTCCCAAAAACCAGACAATTTAAAGCATTTCTTTAAATAATCCCTAGCGTCACTGAAAGAGTTAAAGAAGGGAGAAGACAGAAGAGAGAAAAGTTAGGTATATATTGTATCAGGCAGATTAGAAAATGAATCCAAAGTAATGGACTGTAACGACGATCAACGACTAGAAGAGGTGCCGAGAAGGGCGAAATATGTAAGATCAGGTGTCCTGTATATACGATGAATCTTAGCTGAGTTTTACGCAACTAATGAAGAATCTTACGCGACATTGCCTTCTTTTAAAGCACGGATATTGATCTATTGCTGAAATCCAGCATGATCTACCTTTTTGGCGGGAATGCATCATACAGGGCTTGGGGTTTCGTTAGATGGCATTTAGCCAATCAATATTCTTCAAACCGATCATCATTTAATCTCGGCATTAATAATCAATACCATCTTTTATTAAGAAAAATGACGGAATAAAAATAACGTGAAAAGTACAAAGAATCTAACCTTCTTTTACGCTTTAAATTGTATATTTACCATATGGATCAAAGAGATGGAAGTGATCCAGAGCGATTTTTAAATGACAGATGCGATGTCGAACAGTTATCGCTGGCAACTGGCGAAGTCGTAGAAGCTATCGGGCAGACGAGCTGCATCTACCCTCTGAAGAGATTGAGTTCATCTTCACTAACTATGTACTTGTGCACCATGAGTCACACTCCTGGCACTACGACTTTGAGAAAGGCGAAATTTCCGAAACGCCGGCCTTCGACCAACAACAACAACAACAACAACAACAACAACAACAACAACAACAACAACAACAACAACAACAAC
>UYYA01005287.1:1546-29119 GCA_900624975.1 Angiostrongylus costaricensis | reverse complement strand
ATATCACGCGTGATAATGAGGCATTCTTCCCTGCGGTTCATTTTCGGATTTCTGGAATTAATCCAGAACGCCTCGAGAGTTTTGCGCGCTTGTGTTCTTGATTCCTGCGCGAGGATTGTGACACGTACTTTAAAGTCCTCCCCGTTATGTCTTTGGGTCCTATGCGTGCCTAGCGGGGTATTTGGTTTATGTTTTCCGGCTAGGTGTTCTTTTATGCGGATACAGAGGGGTCTGCCCGTTTCGCCAATGTATTCGTCTTTGCATGCCTTACAGGAGATCAAATGAACTATACACGAGCTCATGCAATCACCGTCTTTACCATTGAGGCAAATTATGCAATTTTGCGTTGCACATAGACCGTCATACAGTCGGTTACGAACTAACTGGCGCCTAAGATTACTCGGTGGCATTTCAATTACGTTTACCGAATTCTCTAGACCCGCTCTTCTTAAGCAGCGTTTTATAGCTGCACTTACATCATTTGAGATAAAGGGTAAGATAAATGACCTTTTTGTCCCTTTTCTTCTTTTTCTTGTGTTTCCTTCTTACAAGTGGGAGCCTGTAGCGCAGTGGTTGAGGCGCTCTGTAATACATATGGGTACGATCCCCAAGCCCAAGGCTCGCCAAGCCATCCATCCCTCTGGGGTCGGCAAATTGGTATCAGACTTGTCTAGAAGGACAGCATCACTTGTTCGATACATCGTTAGGCTACCACGAGTCATTGTAAAGGCCAGATATGCATTTATTCACCGCCAACAATGCTTAATGAAATCGTAAACATGACACGTCGCCCAAAAATTGATCAGCGTGGAGAGTTTTATCCTTCTTTGGCCTCCTTGCAATATATATCTTCCAATTTTTTGGCACTTTAGAATTCATGTTGTTCATATTCTTTAATCGCTACTGTTGATTGAGATGCAATGTTAAACGTTGCTTTTTTGATGGGTTTCTTCTGTGGAATCCTTCCTCCCAATGGTTTAAGGCTTCATCGTGGCTGGGAGGTGTTCCTGGATGTCGGGTTACGATGTACGCGGGGTGGTTTCATTTTTCTGACAGGGTCTTCCTAGCTGAGAATGTGTCTGACGTTTTCGTTAGGAAGCCCCAACAAGAGCAAACCAATGCCATGAATCACCACTGTCTCGCTATCAAAACTACTTACAGGTGACAACTCCCCTGATCCACAAAAGCGGTGATTGCCAGTGATGGTGACGACGTGGGGCAGAGCTTCATGTAGCTGATCTCCGGACTTCAGAGAACCACAATAGCTTGTTCAGCAGAGCTCCGAAAAAAATGAAAGTTGCTCTATGGCCTGCTTGACCAGTGAAAGAGGATGGGCAATCCAAGTTTCTAAATAAATGCCCTTCAGCGGCAGAAATATATATCGAATTAAGTAATACTGAATAAAACACCAGATTCGTTTACCAAATTAAACAATGGTCAATAGAACACTACTCTTTTCCTTGATGAAAACTTCTTGATTGACTACAGGCGTAGAATGGCGTATCCAACATTCTAATGAAAATAGAAGATAATGGCTCCTAAAGTTACTGTGAATTTCACGCGCGAATCTGACAATTTCTACAAACGACGATTGCAGCACAGCGAAATGAATCGAAGGAGTGCCGGCGTCCACACGGCGAAGTGAGGGCGCCTAAGTACTTGTAGTCCTATCAACAAAGATGCTGTCATATACTATGAGTGGGTAATTGTGGATCAATTGAGCTGGCTGCATCGTCGCGATCATAACGCGCAAAATCGCTGCCGTTTCTGGGCTATCTTTCTTGCTAGATGTTAATCTAACCGCTTATCGAAAAACGTGTAACCTACCGTGAAGATCTCTCAAAACCTTGGCATGGATTGATTCTAGAAGAAAAAAACTGCATTGAAAGAGCAATCTACAATACCGTGAAGAGAGAACACACCAGATTTTATGTCATAAAGGAACTCACACGCGAATCTGAACATATTCACTGACGATTAGTGCAAGCTAATCAATGGTTAAAATGCAAGTGTCGGTACTGATACGATGTTTCGAAATAGGCAATTCATGTACTGAACCGTTGTATTTTTCATGTAAGACTACGTTTGTATAATTGTTCAGCCAGATTTAATGAAAATCATAGTTTTTAAAAAGTGTGCCTTTGTCAAGAGAATTATCCACTGCCTTCAAAAAAAAACCTGTAACACTTCCTGAACCTAAGAGCTTATGTCTAATTTTGCAAGCTAAGGAAGGAAAAGAATTTCACCAACTATAAGTTGCGTTCAGAATGTAATTTCGATGGCGTTGTGTACCACCGGTTTTGCACCAGTACCCGTTGTTCTAAAAGTACAAAGAATTCGTGATTCAAAGAGAATTTCTCTGTAGAAATTTTTCTGATCCATTACATCTGTGCCCACTGTCACTTCACGGCGAGAAATGCTCACAAGAATTCGCGGTGCTCGAGCAACGATGTTTGGGTTCGACAACGTAGAAGGTTCAAAACCATGAAATATAATATGCGAATTTTTCGCTGGAAGCTATAGACTGTCTTGGATGGCAGGTTACACGATGTTTCGTCAACATTCTACCCCGTTATCCATAGCTTTCGTCTATTCTCTTAGGCAGTACCTAAGTTAGTGTGTGTAGAAATGAAAGTCATTCCCTCAGCGGTGTTAATGGCAAGCAACATAGCGGTCAAGTTAAAATTGCACTAAGAACGCTACAGCTCTCCATTTTGGCAGACCACTGCTTTCTGAAGCTGAGGATCAATTAATTGCAATGGATAGAGCATCTTTGGTTGAAAATAGCACTGTATTCTGCTTGATGGAACTAATTATACGGCGAAAACTGTTTTGCATTCCAAGCCGTTTGGCGAAAACGGTATTTTGTCGCTATCAGTGAGCCATAAAATGATTGAGTATAAACACATGAATAGCAACGGAATTTTATTTTTTGACAACATCATCATTGCACATGTTCGACTCCTCGTCAACGCTCTTCTCTGACCCGTTCATAACGAGTTCCTCCTCTGTGGTCTTAGAATCAACATAATTTTTCGCGCCGCCACCTTTCGACACCTTCCTAGGGAATTTACTGTCCTTAAGTCTCAGCTCTGGAAATAACTTTGCTCACTGCTAAACGTAACAAATTTCTGAATTTAACATAAAACAACATGAACGTTATAGTGGAATTACTTCAACAATTTCCGCTGTCAAATTATGATGGGTTTCACACCTTCTAATTCCAATTGACATTTTGCTTTTCGCTCCTTTAATACTTTTAGAGACGATTTGGCTTGCTCAATAAGCTCCTCCACTACTTTGCTCGACGATTCCTGCAGTAAGTGAAAAAATGTTTGGCTCATTCTATAAAGGGATAAACATGATCCATGATGACTTACTGCGGCTTTACGCATGTCCTTCATGAAGTCCTCGATGCATTCCATGTATTCCAATCTAGCTTCCTCTACCGCTGCTATTTTCGAAGGGCTTTAAGGACGTAAATGTGCAAATTGGAAAAAGTTCTTATACTGGATATATGGTAATATGCAAGAAAAGATTAAAATTTTATAATTCTGTAAAAATTCTAATCCTTTTTTTAAGTACTAGCATCTGTCGGCGAGCAACACCTGCCAAGCGATGAACACGCAACACCATAAAAGTCGTCAAAAAAACCGTCCTGTGCAAATACAGTTACCATTACGAGATGAAATGGCAAGCCGATGCGTGAGAAAGAACAGGCCTTTTGAAAAACTACTGATTCTTTGCAGTTATGTAGCAANAACAAGAAATCTATTATAACGAGAAGACCTCCCCGACTATCCTCAAGTAACAACGGATCCTAAATGAAGAAACTTTGGAAATTTCGTGGGCAATCGGCGCGAAAAAAACGAGTCGAATACAAGAATTGGCAGGATTGGCAAATTAGAAGTGAACACGGGTCGGGCACTCAAAAAGGCACTACTTGCAATATTATTAACAACGAGGTAATAAGAGCAAAATCTTGTAAACACTATGCATAGTGATCGCTTACAACAACTATTCGGCCAACGGTAACGAGATTGCCCGAAGTATCACACAAGACGCGACTCTTTTCAAAGGCCGAATATGTCGAAATGCTTCCCAGTTTGTGGACTCGATTGCTAAACCATTCACTCTTCATCAATCAAGAACGCCCTCATATATGACGAAGCTGCGAGTGATTTAGACAGCAACTGCTGTCTCGCAGCGGCGTCGATGAAAACAAAACTGGGGCTACGGAAACACTACCAAAGGTGGTTTTCTAAATAGTTTATTGACGGAAAAAGGTCATCAGCTCGTAGTCAATGACAAGAAGCTGTCGCTCACTTTTCAGTGCGAAAGAACTAGCGTAGAAACAAACAGAAATCTAAGACAACAATTGTATTGTGAAAGTAATTCAAGAATGCAATACGGATTTCTTCTAACCTCATATCGACCAAATGCGCTGGAAGCACTTTTGTATCAGGGTTCTTTCAGACACCCTCAAATGAAGTTACCTCGCTTAGTGTTTGCTTTTTATAGCCAGCAGTTCTGATTGAATTTCCACTGATAATTTGTTTTTACAAAGATAAGCTATTCTGCTGTAATCAACACGTGATTATTTAGCACATAGCAGTAATACATTTGCGGACCAAATTCCACCCAACTTCGGTGTGATTAATCATTATAATTGTGCAGTTTAAAGGATATCTTTTCAACAGTTTTATTCTGCTAGCGTTTCGAAGGCTTCCCCCTGTGAGCCGGAAAGACTTGAGTTAGTTTTCCGTAGCCATTCATTCTTAAGCTGTGGGTCTTCTTAAGGTTTCGTCACAAGATTGTGTAATCTCAACAATTCAGTAAGATAAAGAACATTAATGCAATGATTAAGTAAAGTAGGTATACAAAATTCCTCATCGAATTTGTTGACAGATGAGGTGTTTCGCCCTGCCAAAGATAGATCACCGCCTCCAGTTCTTCCTGGATCGTTTCGCGTTTTCGTGCTCACGCTGAACCAAATCTCCGTTCGATTTATGTTCAGTGATCATTTCTTTAGCTAATCACGTTTACAACCATTTTGACAGTAACAGATGACGTGCCGTGATGAAGCTGTAACACATGAAATGTCCGACTTTAGATCCGAACTTTAAATAACCATAACTTTTCTAATGCTAAATTTTACTAAATAAAGTACATCATTAAAGTAAGCAAATTTTTTTCAACAAAAGGCAAATTTATTTGTTCCAGTTGCACAAAACTCTGGAGCACTGGAAGCGACGAATTCGGTGAAAGCATTTTTTGCGTTATCGTGGCTGGTGAAATGTTTATCGTGCACAAAGTTGTCAAGCTGTTTGAAGAAGTGATAGTTGGTAATCGAAAGGTCTGATAAACATGGTGAATGAAGAAGGGTTTCGTTGCTCAAGTTGTTCAACGTCCGCAGCGCTAGTTTCGCAAAGTGAGGTTATGTGTTGTCGTGGAGAAGGTTTGGTCTTTTCTATTGACCAGTGTCGTTGTTGTTGGAGTTCACTGTGCATTTCGTCGATTTGTTTGCAATAATCCTCCGCCATAACCGTTTCGCCCGGATCAAAAAACTCGTGATGAATTGACCCGGTTGCAGACCAGCAAACAGCTACCACTAACGTTTTTTGGTGCAATTTCGTTTTTGGGAAGTGCTGTGCAGTCTGATCGCAATCCAACTATTGAGCTGAACGTCGCCGGCTGTCATACATGAACCAGCTGTGGTAGCACGCCACAATTCGATCAAGGAAACGAAGGTTTTTGTTGAGCAGAATAAGACCAGAGGGCACTTCAAAGCGAAGATTTGTTTGTTTATCATTTAATTTGTGCGGCACCCATTTGTCGAATTTTTTTCCTTTCCTTTGTGATTCAAGTGACTGGAAATTTACGGACAAGCCGACGTTTCGGCGGATTTCGCCTTCTTCAGAGCCTGGAAAGGTCAAGTTGATAGCAATCTATTCGGCCAAACACCTCCATAACCAAACAGAAAAAACGATAAACCAAGATTTCAATCAGATTTAACACAGCTCTGCACACTCACCGCTTTCTATGAGTCTTCCACTGAGTATGCCGCGGAAAGACTAACCGCACTGAGTTCACACGAAATCGTATTGTGCCCATCTCATTAAAATTACAGGCTTATATACTGCCCAATATCACGCATGATAATTAGGCATTCCTCCCTGCGGTTTATTTTCGAATTCTTGGAATTAATCCAGAGTGCCTCTAGAGTTTTGCGCGTTTGTGCTCTCGATTCTTGCGCGACGATCGTAACCCTTACTTCAAAATCGTCTCCGTTATGTTTCTGCGTCCTATGTGTGCCTAGTGGAGTATTTGGCTTACGTTTGCCGACTAGGTGTTCTTTTATACGTACGCAGAGTGGTCTACCCGTTTCGCCAGCGTATTAGTCCCCTCTCGCTCAACGAGAGACCAGGTAGACTGTACCCGAACTCATGCAATCACTGTATCTACCATTGGGGCAAATTATGCAGTTTTGCGTTGCACATATTCGGTCGTATAGGCGGTTGCGAACTAGCTGGCATCTTAGATTACTCGGTGGTATTTCGATTATCATTACCGAATTCTCTAGACTGGCCCTTCTTAAACAACGTTTTATAGCTGCATTTATTTCATTTGAAATGAAGGGCAGTATAAACAGGACCTACAGAACCTTGTTGTCGCTAGAGTTACCGTTGGGGTACCTGTGGTTTTCTCTACACCTATCTCGAGCTACAGAATCGTATCCATTAAAAATGGCTATTTGTCGCGCCAAGTTCATGGACTCCTCTCTCTGCTGCCTTCCTGTGCACACGCTGGTAGCTGTTCGACACATGTTTCTCACAAGCGCCCTTTTCGTGTGAGAGGGGTGAGAGGAGAGGTAATGAACCAGGATGTTTTTACTACTTGGATTTCGATACCACTTCGTAATGTAGCCGTTTTCTGATAGGCTAATTTGCACGTTCAGAAATAGAAGTCAGTTTTATTTTGGTTTCTCCTCGGCTGAATTTAATATACTCTGACTCTTCGTTCAACAACTCGAAACATCTGTCAATTTTTTCTTCTGTTAGACAAACGACCAAGCAGTCATCCATATATCTACAGTAAAGTAGCAGACTGAGGTCGATTACTGGCGCTTCCACCTTAGACATGAATGCAATGGCAAGGCTTGGTGCCAGTCGTCGTCCCATTGCCAGCCCTCTCATTTGTGTGTAATACCTCCCGGACCATCTGAAGATTGAGCAGTTTAGGCACTCCTTTAAGAGTGTCATCAACTGCTGAATCGAAAAGCCGTACATGTCTATTGCTCCTTCGTGTTGTATAAGGAGCTTGCTTATGGCTTTCATAGCGGGGTCATTCGACACGTTCGTATAGAGGGCAGTGACGTCGAAGGACTTCATCACGTACGCACTGTTGGGTCGCGCGTTACGTAGACGATCCAGGAACATTTGTGAGTTCGTTAGATAAGGTGAAATGTACTTCAACAACTGAGTAAGTATTAGGATTATTAACCACGTTATTCTATCCGTTGGCCCGTCCATGCAGCTAATGATAGGTTTAACCTTAAATAACGATGGATCGGTAGACGCGAGATCATCGCTGGATACTAACTTATGAGTTTTGATAAGTAAGTACAGGACGGGACACGTTGGTAAGTCAATTTTGAGATGAGAGATAACTAATGGTTTTAACCCGGCCGCTCTTGCCACTTTAATCCATTCGTTGTTTAACTTTCGGTATTGACTTTTAAATTCTTTCTCAGACGACGGATGATAAAGGGAAGCATCTTCAAGGTGCTTTTGCATTATCTCAACATCTAATTGATGGGGAATTACAACGAACTCTCCAACCTTATCACTAACCAATAGTCTTATGTTTTTCATCCTTATCAGCTCCCATACCTCCAGCATACCACGTTTTTGTATCTCAGTGAGGTTGGAGCAGTAACCTTTAGCGCGATAGTGATTAAGGACATTTAAAGTTTTATTCGTAAACAACCGAAATTTAACATCAACTTCATTATTGGGCTCTTGTTGTTTAAAGAACGGTTGAGGAAATGGCGGTACTGGTATTGCCCCTAATTTTTGTTGTTCGTGCCTATTTTGTGCTTCATCCCTAGCTTTTTTGCGGAGTCTATCTTGAAGTTCATGTAAACTACGTTCGACCCTACGCAAGGAGGTTACCTTAGAAATGGGATCAGATGATGAGAAACTCGGTCCCAATTCTAATAACGAGCGCGCACCGTCACGGAGGGCCATGCCTCTTAGCACGCTTAGCCTTGAATTTCTTTGCACATTATTTATCCTATTGTGACTCGTTTGATCTTCGTTGGCGGTGTTTCTGTACGCTCTTGTAGCCGTGTTATGCGATCTACTCAAAACGTCTTCGAATTTTCTACGCAAAGTTACTTTAGCATTAGACCTAATAGAGTTGCAAATCAACACTGTTCCACCCATTATTCTCCTCCAGAGGCGCTCCTCCATATACTGAGCACAATAGTTTTCTTTCTTTTCGCACTTCTTCCACTTAGCAAACATCTGGTTTTGTTTGCTTCGTAGACAGGTGCGCAGTACTTGGAATTCGATGTCCAGTACTCGGTGGTCATTCTCTGGCAGTCCGCATACTTCGTGTAGTCGTTTTCTTTTTACGAATTTCGGAACGACTTGGTGTTTTATGCAGCGGCGGAGAGGAAGCGGACTTTGTTGAACAGAAGTTGAAAGAATTATTCAATCAATGCCGAGGTTAATAGAAAATCAGAATTGGGAGTGACTGGAAATTGTTTGTGTGCTTACGGCAAGGTGATCCGCAAGTTCTTAAACAGTTGTTCGTGCGTTTGGTTCCACTAGTGCCTTCAAATCGTCGTCCTTAAGTTCATTGGGCGTCTTCGGCTTTCCTTATCTTCATGGTCGAAATCACCAGATCGAAACATCCTAAACCATTTTTGCATTGTTGATTCACCAACACTACCCTCACTCTAAACTTGATGATGCTCCGAGCTCCTGCCGTGCCATTGTGACCACTCTTCCACTCGTACAAAGAAAACGACACGAATAACACGTTGATTTATACTTAAAGCTTACAAAAACGTAAAAACAATAAAAAAATAATATTAATATTAGAAAAAACTTTGTGCTTTAAAAATATGTGTTAAACACACATAAAGAACAAAACTTTATTTAAAAAGCTTACACGAAACTGAAAGCAATTAAATCGGACATTTCATATGTTACTAGCTAATATTACACTCGTACAAGTCCAGCTAGCATTTCTTCGGACTTGTTTATTTTTACGTTACTTTTAACAGTTTTTTCCGATTTTATTGATGTAGTTTTTCTGCAGAGAATCTTTCCAACTAGCATTTATTAAAGCCAATGCTAAGTGTAACGCACTAGATTGAAGTTCCAGCTTCCTTTTCTTTTCGAGCATTTGAATAGTGATATGGAAATACAATCTGGGCTTCTAGCTTGAGAAACTGAGCAGACATATTTGAAAAACTCCGAAACGCAGGCGTCTGCTGTGTGGAACGAACGCGCTATTGTCCTTTCCAGGGAGTAAAGCGTTCACCACCACACCATGCGGGTCTTTCGCTTCGCCTGTCTCTCAGCTAATTCTATCGATCTCTGCCATCATCAATCACTCGTCAGCGGGATTGATCTCGGGAGTCTAATCGTTCATTGCTTTTTTTTCAAGTTTAAGTGCTTCGGCAAGCATCTTGTAGACTTCGATCCGGTCTTCCTCAACCTGCCAGTCACATACGATATACGAATGGATACGACATTCGTTTAAAATATTTCGTCATATACTGCTTGGCTTTTTTCTCGTAATCGATAACATAAATTCTTTTCCAGCTTACTGCCGAATCGAATCTTTGCGAGAAGAACACGGTGATCAGAACCAGCACAGAATAACGAGACTACCCTCTGCCAAGTAGGCACCATCTTCTACTGGTCAGAAAATGGTCGATCACGGCATTACTCGTGCCATAGGAGGCTCACACGTCCTGCGGCAGTTTTCTTTCATCTGGAAAAAGGATTTTCTAGTGAAAAGACGTGCTGTAGAAAGAAATCGTGCAAGGCGGTTTTCATTCTTATTTCCTCCTCTTATTCTAATATTTATGATGCTGTATTCGCTTTCTTTGGCCTTTGCCATTCTAGCGTTGAAAACCTCGATAAAAATTTATAAAACGCTTTGGCATTACGGATGACTTTCTCCAGCTGGTAGTAGAAGGCATCTAATTCATACTCGCTATTTGCGCCGGTTGGTAAGCAGCAATTGATGATAGTGGTCTTCTTATGACACGTTTGTTCAAAGTGAAGGATGGGCCATTTGTAGGACAAGAACCTCGTACGAGTCGACTAGATGAACAATGGACGTGTGGACGACGAAGCTTGTGCGACCAACACTTAGCGGCGGGGCCTTTCTCAGCAGATGATAAGGAGCCCGTTTTCTACTTGACATATGTCGCTCTTCTTGCTTTTTGTTTCTTGTAAAAAGATCACACGGAATTTGATGCAACCTGTGGCTTCCAGAAAGGTGTGAGGATGGGCGCCTGTGGAAAGTGTGGAGGTACTATACGTCCAGAGTGAGCAACAGTCTCCATGGTGTGTCGTGTATATGTTCGTCGGATCCTATTCAAGTAACGCCTTGTGTAACCTGATATTCTGTATCCTTTCGTTCCTTGTCTCACAGCCCGAGATGTTACAGACGGTTGACCCACTGTGTAGGGTAGTATCGTTGAAGCCTTTGCTGATTGAGCCTTTGTGGTTTTCCAAAGTCTCTAGGTCAGCTAACCTGACGCCTCATTAAAGCCGTCATATAAGATGAAACCGAGGATCTATGCCTAGTAGAGGGATATTTGCCACCTAAAAACTAATTTTGATACAAGAACCAAAGTAACTCTTAGCAGTTGTTTACTCTTAACAGGACTTCTGGTTGAAAGGTTCGAATTCGTCCATTTGGAAGACCCTAATGCTGTGAGCACGAACCTCCCGCTCTACATCGCTCTCCGACACCCAAGAACACCTCTCAACCAGACAAGGCAGTAAACCTTCAATGGAGAGTGGTTTTGTTGGCCTAAATAACACCACAGTGCAGAGTAAAGTGCACGGTTCAAAACTCTTTTTGCAGTGACTACCACTCTTTTACCGCTGCATGCCATTTACAAGGGTGGAAACAAAAACATTTGAGTAGGTCAGATATTTCAACGGTTTTATCATTGTATTGTTGCATGTAATCATCTATAAAGGGCGAAATATGGTGGAGACCAATTGACATTCAATCACTGTAAGGTTCTACCCTCTTCCCGCGACGGCTGTTGAGTCACGATTTTTCATTGACAGGGTGCAAATTTTATGCCCAACAGAATGTCTTTTAACAATGCGCTGGGTATAAAGTTGAATGGTTTGTTAAAGCGATTTTACAGAAGCAACAAAAAACATCCTTTGGCATGGTGCTACGGGTCTGTAACAAGGCCGCACAACAATAGCTGTTTCCTTCCGTATCCAATCTGAAGAGGCTTCGCTAACTGATTGCTGGACAATAAATTCACGTACAATGTTCTGTTCTCTTCAATTCTCGAGTGACTACATGAAGTAGTCATTTGCTTTGTTTCCAACTTTTCTCACTTTCAATTGATGAATTTGTGATCAGAGAAATCCCAGTCGGGCACCTCTCAGGTGAAGAAATAGTTTTGTTGTACATTCTGTTAATCCACCATTGTCGACGTTCCCCGTTGTCTGACACCTATAACATAGTTGTAACCTGCTGCTGATTTCCTCTACGACAAAATGACAAGTTTTAGAAATATACAAGATTTTCAGGAATTTTCTGCTGTTCAAGCGTCACCAAGAGCTGTTGTAAAATAGCTGCATAAAATGACTTGGTGCAAAAGTATTCGAAATCTGAATCGGTGCATTGGACGGCGATCGTCTTAATTCTTAAATAACGAAAACTTTTCATAGTAGCACTAGTTTTCTTTTTTGTATTTGGATATAGAAATCTTTTAATGTGTAACTGCAAATGGATCACTTTTTCTTGAAATCTCTTGATTAAGGTGACGGTAGTTATTCCGTTATCCTCATTTCTGTAACTGAAAAGCAGCATTGTCTGAGAAACTGTTGAATGTTTTATTAGATAAGCCCAACACGATAGATATTATAACAAAAAGTGTCATGATACATTATTATTTCACCGGAGAAAGAGAGATTTGAATAAAACGAAATATAAAGCTCTCGGCGCTGATCAATCCTCGAGAGATGAGCCGTGCATTCGACTTCATAAAGCATCGTTTGGAAGTAATCGAATGCATATCTGGGCTTTACAATGGCTCGCGATGGCCTATCTATGTATCGAGCCAGTGCTGTTATCCTCCCAGATAAGTCTGGTACCAACTTTCCGACCCCAGACGGATGGAAGGCTTGGTGGGCCATGGGTGTGGGGATGGATTCCACTTGTGTGTTTTAGGTCACCTCCAACCACTGCATCACACGTGCCTATTGCTTCAAAAAAAGATTACATTCGCAATAATTTCTTGGGATTATCGCATGAATGCTATAGTGACAATGCAGTGGTAGCACTGGAGCACAATTGCACTGACCCACTAGCTTCGGCTTGGGGTTCGGCGTAGGCGTAGGTTTAGAATTGGTTTGGCTAAGGCCAAGGCTTAGGCTCACGCTGAGACTTAGCCTAGGCTTAGGCTTGTGCTTACGCTTACGCTTACACGTAGACGTAGGTTTACGGTCAGGCTTAATTGGTGATAGCCGAGGTGAAGCGTTCGCACGACGTTAAGAGAAGAGTATTGGAAAAGTGTCAAGTTGAAACCATGCTTCGTGATGGAATTCTTCACTGACCACTTTGCAATCCATCTTTCCAAAGGTGAAGGTTCAAAATTCGAAATTTGCTACGGTATCAATAAGATCGAAAGGCGATCACCTCGATCCGGTAATGGCTAGAGTTCAACAAAGAGTTGCATTTGTTCTCCCAAAAACCACAGCTCGAAGCCGTAATGGTATAAAGAACCCATACGAATGATGAAATGTAAAAATAGTGCGAAACTGCTCTTCGCTGGCAAATTCGTTAAAGCAATACGGAGGTGACTATTCAGCTTCCTTCGCCTTTTATAAAATCCTCCTAAGAGGACTGATCATTTCGCAGCACTATGTTGTCATTTCGTCGTACCCTTGGAAGAAAATTTGCTAGCGGAAAGTCCACGTCGGAGAATTCACAGTACCTTGGAATTGAATGTAATCTTCACTTAGTTTCGTTACTACAATAACGCAGTACACGTGGAGGCGAAAATATCTTTCAAAATTTTCTAGGTTTTCTCCTTCAACATCACCCGGGTAAAGATTTGGAAATCTCCATGAAAAAATAATAGCCAGAAACACAACAACATGCTGAGTTCTCTGTTGAGTTCTTGTGCTGAACACTAGGGGAAAGCTGGATAACTGAGAAATACCCAATGATGTAAGTGAAACATAAACCACTAAATTCTAAAGGCTTTTTTTTGAGTACATATTTTCAGTAGCACTCATTTTAAAACAATCCATGCACATACTAAAATAATGAATGGATAGAAAAGATCATGAAAAGTGCGCAAAAACATCTCTCATATAATAACAAATCTTTTTGTAGACATTTACCAAACAAGAAGAGGAAAAGTGTACCAAGTAGATTTACTGGCGAATTAAAGTGTTGGTTTCTGTTCAATAAAAAAATTTAGTTTCTGCACGCAAAGAAGAATTGATGAGGCTCGGATGGCGCTTTATGAATATTTCTCTCTAATCGAAACCATGACGTACAGAGTACTTCAGAGGTCCTATGACGGAGAAAGCATTTTTGGCATATACAATGACACATTCGGGTACTGATGACCAAAGTCATTATTTCTATCCTTTCAGACAGATCGGCAATTTCGAGAAACGGGTTTCTCCTACCCAGAATACGATTAACCAAAAAACTGTTTTGCATATAGGTCATGTTCTAACCTGTAGAACCACATGGCTTTGACAGATGTGGCAGTTGAGTAATAAGAATAAATACTTTTTCAAAACAGCTTATACGTTGCTAAAGTTATACTTTCGAAGCGTAGATGAAACGATAGATCGTAACCTATTAGCAATGGACTTTTATACAAGCTTTTAAAACGCCAAAAACAAGGACAACGGTAGAGGAGGGGTAAACAAACACACCTAGCGCTGTTCCTCGATGAACCACCACTAAGGTCAATCAAACTTCAATTAACGAAGGTCAGCGAGTTCAACCATGAGTTGTCCGGGGATATGGAAACACTGATTTGAATACAACGGTGGGCCATCTCAAACGAATAAATGTGAAAATTATTCGTTCAATCACTGCCATCTCCAATGTGTTTGACAGAACTTAATACAATAGGCCTGCCGAATGAATAGATAAACGCAGGGCTCCGTACTCTACTTTTTCCTTGTAGAAGGACAGCACAAAGGAAAATTTTCACCTCATTGGTGCCTTATTGGCACTCTGACCACTTCACTTTCCTTGTTTAATGATGGATACGCATTTTATGGTTCTTTTTATACCTGGACTGCCACATGATGGTGATCAAGCCCATTCCGGTCATTAAAAGAATGAACGAGTTTGAAAGTCTCAGTAGTGCAGTGCCACACATGAACCTTGACGAATATTGTATTAACAAAGTATTAACTTTTATGCTAATTTCTCAGCCGGAAATTTGTGAAATAAATAGAACTTTGAGGGGCTACATTGTCCTGTTCTAATACATTTTAGCTCTTTCTTCCAAAGTTTCCAGAAATTTTAACCCATTTAAAATTGACTTGCCTTTCATGCGAGATTTTCCAGTGATAATTTTTTTTCAAGTTTTTTTTAAAACACCATTCAAATGTGAACGTAGTTCTTCGGGATACCCATGATTGGAATAGGAAATCTCCAAGATTTGCGGTTTCATGGACCGCCTTTAATTGTGAGCTATGATCTGGCTTTTTAATGATAGATAGAGCACGTAATGGCGAGCGATATCACACCATTCCGAGATCTGTTTCATTACGGTTCAACTGCAGAACGCAATTGATTTCAGAATTAAAGTGGCAGTAACTAGAGAAAATTTCTTAGCGATGGTTCCCAAAGTTATGACTAACTCTCCAGACCTTCGTTTACAATAGAGAAAACATTGCACAGTAGAATTAAGTATAAACTCACTGACAGCAAAACGCGAGCAAAATTTGTCACTGTATTACCATTCGGTCGAATATTACGTAACTAGGGTGGAAAACAAGAATGATTAAGGTAAACAGGAGGGACTGAAAGTCATTTATATGAAGACTATTGCGACTTTACCCTTAGGTTCACCTATGAAATCGAAAATAAAGACAAATAATTGAGCAGGGAAATTTACTGGCTTCGTTATTCGTTTCCAATGGTGGCAATGCCTATGAGAAACGATGCAGAGGCGTTCAGGTGGTATTCAGTGACATTGGGTGGCCTCACCTTTGCTCTGGGACGGTCGATGATTCAACGTCTGTCGTCGATTAGCAGTAGATTCATTTGTATAGAGTATAACGTTCTTTGAGGCAGCGTTAGACATGGAGTTGAACAATTCCTAAAGTCGATTAAGCAAAAGATTCGTGTGAAAAAAGTGCTTTTTTTCTAGTAAATGAATCAACTCAGAACGTGAGTTGGCTGCTCTTCCAAGCCTACACAGTTTCAAGCAGTACTTATTATAGGGTCTACTTCGTGTGATTGCAATTTTTTTCAATAAGCATCGTTTCAAAACCTGTTGAGAACTTTAGTGCCCAAACACATCTTAATAAAAAATAGCATCGAAATGTTACCGGCAAGCAAGCGGTGCATCGCCGCAGCTTTCTGAGATGATCTACAAATGTAATTAAGCAGCACAAAGACCGTTTTTCAATTTTTTTCCGGCCATCGTACATTTTCAATACAACGTTAGGTGATTTTACAGCACTGATTGAACGTTCAACTTGTCATGTGACGTGCAAAAACAGAACATGGGCAAAAACATTATATGCTTCAGGTTGGATATCTTATAAATCCAAAATCTATCCGATTACCATAACCCATAAAGATAGCGAATCTGTTGTCACCCTGAGTTGTTTGGGTATTAGAATAATAAAAGAAATTCTAGAACGTTTTTTTATATTGACCATCCACAGAAAAGAAGTATAGAAACCAATACGAGAATGGTTAACACGGCAAACGCAGCTGATTCAGAGCCTTTAGTTACCTTTCAACTCAAAAATGATTTTCCATCTAATGACAATCTTGTACCCAGCGATCCACCATCATTTAATGTTAGGCCTAGAATAAGGTGTATGAGCAGACCAATGAATACGATATTTTGGTTTTTAAACCTAATCTTACACAGCTGTTAAAATTTGCACCAACACAGCAACGTGATACCACAATATTCCTAGAACACCTGGGTGCACGTATCCAAACAGCACACATGTAGCGGCGTTATTCGGGGTTGCTCCACTTTATGCAATTGTCTAAAATCAGGCAGCAATGCAAGCCATTATATATATTTCTTGTCACTACAACGACTAATCACTCACTTAAAACAGTGTCTTAGTTGTTCAATGTTCATGTTCTTGGTGACAGATTTTGCAGCAATCTGGGAATTGACTAAATGGCAGCTGATGGCATCAAACGTAGTCATGGCCCTTATGACTAAGGTAAAAGTTCTCCGTCACCTCCAGTTCGCTACTATCGAACCTTGCTTTACTGTTGGTACATAGACGACTCCTTCGTCGCCTTTTCCACACAGAAACAAATGGACGCGTGCCTTGAATTGTTAGATAGACAGTCAGAGTATACAAAATATGCACAAGAAAAACCAACCGAGAACTGGCTTTTATTCCATTTTTAAACATCTAAATAAAGCTCTGAAAAAGTGGCTAAATCACAAAATGGTTTCGAAAACGCCTTCCTAGAACTCCTCTGATCCTTCACGTGTGAAAAAGCACGTGTGAAAAACGTATACTGAACGTCTACAAATGTGTGCTCAGCAAAAAAGCAAAGGAAGAAAAGGCTAAACTTGGCATGAAAAATCCAATGGCTAGAAAGCGGCAGGCACTCGGTTTAGCAAATATGATCTGTGTCGAGCTATCTTTCGTTTCAAACGATTTCATATCAAACGAAGTAGGTAATGTAACGTATTAAGGGATGCGTAAGGAAGATCGCCCTTGGAAAATCATCGGCTGCTATTGACTTTCCGCCCAACACCATACATATACTATCGTTTATCGGAAATCACTTCTTTAACCGCTCGTAGAGCGAAAAATTATGCGACCCACCCTAACATGTAGGGCATACGTTGAAAATTACAATGGAGACCAGATCACTTTGTGTCCGCACGAAAGAACATTTGGATGGAAAAATTAAAAGTCGATCAAGTGCTCCTTTAGGTACGCATAGGACATAGAAGAAGAACAGTAAAGATTTTGAAGCGATTGCCATGATTCTGGTTCAAGAATCGAAACATCAACGCGTAAAACTCTTGCAGGGTTTTGATAAGTTGAAAAATTCAAAAATCATCCGAAAAGACTATGCATCACTGCCACACGCGATCTGGCTCTTTTCTCAGCTTGATTTTTTGATCTTCTTAAAGTGGTTTTCTTTAAAGTGACATTAATTTCATCTAATAGGTATTTTATTACTGCTATATATTATTCACCGATTTTTATGAATAGCATTACTTAATTACGTCTAGGTTCGGAAGACGTGAAACCACCAGAGCGCCAACCATCGAATCACAACGAAGGGAGCTGGAACCTTTAAAAAGATAGCAAAGGAAGTCGCAATTCAGTGACGCTCCCGTGTGTTTCAAAAGGAACCCTCACTTTCCTTTCATATTTCAGTAGACACTTAGTCCCATCAAAGTGAAAGATATTAGAACGACTTGGCGATAATTTGTGCTCTGAAGTACACGCTTTTTCATGATGTGATTCCTGAATCCGTCAGTGGAATTCTGCAAATGGGCTTCTTCGTGTTATCGTCCCGTCTTTTCTTCGATAGAGATGAATCTGATTTTCTTTCTCTTGGAATGTCCCGCTAAGAATGTTGCGTGTTGAAAGTTGTGCTTCATTTGTGTCATACGATATATCAATCGATAGATTTTTCTTAAAAACCATCCTTAAAGACGAAGTTTCATCGATTCCGTATTGTCTTGCTTTCGTTAAAAGTTAAAAAATTAATGCAGCTGCAAAAAAAAGAAGATGGGCGGAACTCAATTTAACCTGGAGCAGTTGATAAAACAGCCTATTCGATGAACTATTTCTAAGTGATCGCTGTTACATACGTAGTTCTCATTTATCGTTTGACGTACGCTATACCTCAGTTCTGATTTCTTTCTATATGCCTCAGATTAGTACGGTCCTCAATGCTATTGCTGACTGCAATCAAAGTGACGATTGCAGGGCTTTTGCATTGAATCGAGCGGTCCTATGCTACGTAGAACCTAAGGAAATGTTGAAGACTCCGGCTTATGCTTCACTACAATACAAATGCTTACGAGAATTTCTTTGCTCATTTCCTAGTAACTCTATAGGAAGCAGGAAATTCTGCATTCTGCTGAGGCGGCAAAAACACGCTGCTTTCTAAATTTTTCAGCAGTGATTGTCTTAATGATGACAAGCTTGGGAAATATGGCACTAACAATTCTGCTGTTGCTCTCTCTTCTCTCCATCATTGCAGCTTCGAGATGTGGAACGACTCCAGGAGACCTAGGTGTTTTCAGAAGATTGTTAAACCTAGGCCATTTCGATATCTCTCGTACTCTATCACTGTTAAAGAACCATCATTGAACGGTGAAGAACATTTTCGTAAAAACAGAGAACTTTTACTCATTCATCCAAGAAAAATACGAAATTTCTTTCAATTTTTATTTCTTCGAAAGGGAAGTCGTTTAATTTAGCTACAGTGAGCAAAAGGACTCTCAACATTACCGGTTTCAACTTGCCCGTTCCTATAGCCTACTCTACTGCAACGAATGTTCGTGCTCAAGTCTCTGGTATTTTAAGGAGCGCAGATGCAGTTAGAGGATTTGTGACGCGGGTTGTAATGCAAGCAGTGGGTTCGTAATTGTAACTGACTCACGGCAATAGAATCGTTCATCTAAAAATCGCTTATGAAGAAGTACCGAACAGATATAAACGCGGGCGACGGACGCTAAACGAGAATCAAATAACAAAGTGCTACAATCCAAGTATTTTATGTAACCGATTTATGCAAGCAAATAAAAAAAAATACAAATCTGTCGTTTTCTTTCTCAGCAATGGCGACGCTGTTAAACAACATACGTTACCTCCATACAATAACACACATACAACTCAACCGCGGCCGACGTTTCAGCAGAATCGCCTTCTTCAGAACCTGGAAGGGTACACTAATACGCAACTCACTAGGTCAAACGCTTCAACAGCGCAAACAGAAAAATGAAAATCTGCACGATAATTACAAGATCTACGGCTTCTCGAAAAACCCCACCGCTTTTTACACCTGTCTCCCACTGAGGAAGAACAGCCGCTCAGCGTCGCATATGGTTGACAACTGTACCTCCTCACACCAACGACCGATGCGAAGGTACGGGGCGAGATCAGGTGTGATCTCGGGGCATTCCTGCCTGCTATTCATTTTCGGATTTTTGGTATTTGTCCAAAAAGCCTCAAGAAGTTTACGAACTCGTTTAAAAAAACCACCAATTGTTGAATGGGTCGGCCATAGATGTTTGTTACTTCTCAGTGTTATATAAACAGTTCGAGGATAGCTCGCATAGCGGAATCATTCGACACGTTTGCAAATTGGGTGGCAGCGTAGCTGGACTTCACGACTCACGGGCTATTAGGACACGCATTAAGTAGACAATTCAGAAACATTGAGGTAATTGTGAGAAAGACTGTGATTTGTTTAAGCAATTGGATAAGTACTGGGTTAGCAAACTAAGATTACTACTTCAATCAGCATCGTATCCAATTCGCAACAATCCACTTCGTAGTTCCCAACATGAAATACTTCAAACGTTCCGCTGTGTTCCACTTCTACAGGTTCGGCTTAACGAACTAAGAGAACTGTTGATGTGCTTCGTAGTTCACTTCGCTTCATGTAAGACCAGCCTGCGTAGTGCCAACCCCTTCGAGTCACTCCAAGACTCTCGGCGGTGTGCTCTTCAATACCCTGGAGCGAGCGCCGCCGCCGCCATATGTGTTGGTTCCACAAATAGCGCCTGCAGAAGCTTACTACAGCATATAAGCAAAACTTGCTGCGTATTGCGTGTGGGTTAGATTCATTATCTTCTTCGCTGAAGAGTCACAGAAAAAACTGCCTTTGGCAAACCATGGAAACAAATGCGTTACTCAGCTCCTTTGAAAGGGAGGCATTGTGAAGAGCTAAATAACTTGTGCACATCGATGAAATACGACGGAAAATGAATCAGCAACCTATTGAACACAAGGCATTTCCAATATTAAGACAATGATTTCTTTTCGTGTATACACTTCGAGGCTAGCTCCATTTTGTCGAACTTCTCATGTGCATAACCTAACTTGAAAACTTGACTTGTTCTGACTAATTTAATTCTGTTTGATTTCCGATTTTTAATTCCGACTTGAACCATTGAGAGGACATCAAAAACGACAGCAACAACAGCACAGAAAAACATTTCTCAACTAATTGGGACGTCGGCAAAGTTTGTTTTTAAAGGAAGTATTTGTATATCAATTAGCGCAGTGAGATTCTTTGCGACAAATCAGGGTTTCGAGTGTATTTTGTGAAATCTGTGCCACTGCTTACGTGTGCTATGAAAAAAACGTTAAGGGACGAAATATTAGAGAACGTTAACACCACCTCATTTTCCTTGAGTTTGATCGATCAGCAAGACCCTAAAGACGAAGTGGACGACAATTTTCGATAGTTTTGGGCAAAACTCTCAAAACCCTTTACCCCCTTTATCCACCGAAAAGAGATTTGGTTCCAACTATGTAGCAATGCAGAATTGTGATGTGCGACCAGTTTGAGAACCAATGAAATCAGAAATCATTAGACTATCAGATAGTGATAAAGTTGGATAGTTCGTAGTAGATCGTCATAAGGTCGATGTTGAAGTATCAAAGAACATCTCGGAGACGCTTCTTATCTTCGTGAAAACGGACTTCGTCAATGCCGCGCGGCAAGAGCGGTAAGTTTAAAAGCAATAGTTACTTACTTGATACTTGAACGGTGTCGGACCGCTATGTACAGCGTCCTCACTGTTTGGGCGGATCCCAGCATAACCTCCGTCTTTTCGGGGTCGCGCTGGCTAAACTATTGTGGCCTCCTGGAATCCCGTGGACAGTCTGGCCAAAGTCTGCCCCAAGTCGTCACCACGACAGGCAGTCGCCGCCTTTGTGGTTCAGAGGGAGATTTGCCACTATACGACTTTGATACCAGGACGGTGGTGGATTCTGGTATTGGTTTACTCTTAACTAGGCTTACCGATGAGAAATTAGATCGCCACCAGACGGTACCAATTTGCAGTTACTGTGCAGAAACATATCACAAAGATCAGGTGAAGCCAATAGAGATTTAGGATATTACAGATATCTCATCCGCTAGTCCGCGGCGCAATGACAAACTCGCCCAAAAATTGTTTGACTACCTCCAGGCGATACCCAACACAGGTGTGGCGGAAAAGCGAGGTTTCACCCAAGGTATAGAAAAAAGGAGCTCTACGCAATAAAATAAACATTAGAAAAGATATTCATCCAAGCCTATGCATGCTGTGCGATTTGCTTTTCTATTTTTATAATTGTCTACGATTCTCCTAACGGTTTACCGCCTCATCGTGGCTAGGAGGTGTTCCTGGGTGTCGGACTGCGATGTACAATGTGGGGATTCGTCCATCCAACAGGATCTCTCAAGCTGAGAACGAGTCCGGCGTTTCTCTTAGGAAGCCTAGTTAAGAGTAAACCAATACCAGGTTCCCCCACCGTCTTCGTATCAAAGTCGAATGGTGGTAAACATCCCTCTGATCCACAAGGGCTGCGACTGCCTGTCGTGGTGACGACCTGGGGAAGACTTTGGCCAGGTTGTCCTCTGGATTCCGGGGAACCACAATGGTTTAACCAGTACAACTAGTGATGACGAGCCATTCGAGTATCAAGTATCAAGTAATTGTCTAGAATATTCTCTTTTATACATCACGCACTTTATTTTCAGAGACTACTTTCCCAGTCATAGTTCGGAATAGATGCAAGTGTTATGCATATGAACGATAAGAAATATACTGAATGATGTGACCAATGAACTCCATGGCTACTGTTTCTCTCAAATGTTATGGGACTACACTGCGAAAAGCCAAAAAAACCGTTTCCACCAAAAAGAGCTGCCGATTAGCAGCCGAATGCATCTTCTGGACGATTATCTATTAACACGGACTTTGCAACTTCATGCGTGAATGTGGCATAGAGTCGAAAACAATAAGATTACTAGAGTTAAGGTTGTTAAACGACTTTATTTGATAGATATTAACATGAGAACGTGCAGCATATACAAATACCGGTAAAACCTGACTGCAATTACTTTAGAATAAGCTGAACTGATAACAACTTGATACTTCATACTTGGACGGCCCGTCCTCACTCGTTGTGCGGGCCCCAGCAAAATCTCCATTTGCCAGAGATTTGCTGGTTAAGTCGTTGTTGTTCCCTGCAATCCCGCGGTCATACTGGCCAAAGTCCGTCTCGGGTCCTCACCACCACAGGTAGTCGTCGTTCTTGTGGATCAGAGGGAGATTTGCCGCCATACGACTTTGAAACAAGGACGATGGTGGATCCTGGTATTGGCTTACTCTTAGCTAGGCTTCCTGATGGAAACGCCAGACTCGTTCTCAGCTTAGGGAACCCTGCCAAGGGAATAAATCCACCTGCTGTACATCGCAGTCTGACACACAGGAACACCTCTCAGCCACGATGAGGCGATAAACCGTTGGGAGAAATTGAGCCGCATGGTGTGGTGGAGAACACATTAGCCCCCGTAAAGGTTAATAGGGCGTTCGTTCCCCACCGCAGACATCTGCGGTCCGGAATCGATAACAAACCAGCAGAAAATGGAGATGAGATCCATTGTCAACACTTCAACGACGTGATTCTAAAACTCGGAAAATCACAAATGAGACTCTCACCTGGTATGGAATATTTATTCATTCATCGCTTATTTAACGGCGGTAATCTCAGCTACAGTATTGCCATTAGACCGTAACCCACAACATTGTTGCAGACTAGTAGCTGTTAAAAAGCTAGCAACAAGACAACGAAATTCACAATGAAGAGCTCTTGAAATACCGACCTTATCAACATCAGATTTCACTTCCATAGATAAATTCTTCAGTTGATCAGGCGCTTTTGACCCAGAAACTCCAGAATCTGCATCAAAACCTTCTTCGCATGGTATTACACCTGAAAACTTATAATATAACTGCAACTGTAAATACTTAGGATAAAATCGCACACAGACTTTTACTTTCCGTAATAAAACCAGAAAAAAAAACAAAATGGCTAGAATCTCTAAGCGTTCTACTGCCCTAAATCTAAAAGGACAACAATGACCATCTGTACTTACAGTGCACGAACACCAGTATTTGATTATTTCGTTACAGGTAGACCTGATAACGGAAAAGGAAAAAAGGAGGAAAAAGGATAGGGAAACTAAGTGCAGCGTCATCGGATTGGCCGACTTGACAAGACACTAGTTGACGCGTCTGCGCTGTTAGAGAAGAAATATTCATTGGAGAATATAGAGTAGAAGAGTCGAATTCTTGCTGTTTAGCTACGAACACCGAATCTTCTGAACAACTAAAGAAGCAAACAGATCGTTAACCACTGGATAAATGCGGACCAGTTGCCGCCTTGGCAAAGTTCGTCCTTTTCCCCGTACATCAGGATAGGTGAGACTGAGGATACATTGTTCTCTATAAACCTCCGCAAAAATCTTTCACAAGGTTATTAGCGACTTCAACGGCAAGGTGGCGCCCGAAGAACCTCACACTGCATCTCTTCGATTACATCAAGCTGATTAGGACTTCAATTCAAGAGTAACTAATAAATTGAGATGAGTTGCCCTTAGGATTAGAAGCAGCTCACTAATGAGTATTGCAAAATACAATATCTGCACGATAGTGCTAAAAAGTCCAGAGTTTGGAAATCACCAAAAGAGCTTCGCCTCTGGTCATCGAGTTGATACGCCCATGCAGTACAACCTACTATAGATTAAAAATTTACGACCACAATTGCTGTTCTCTAGAGAAGGATAGAAGAAATCCTTGCAAAGAAAAAGCAGCAGTACTGCACCAAGCCGAAGTTGGTGGTAACGCGAGCAACAAATTCAGAAACTTCAACAACTACTACATTAAGATCAACGTTATCCAGCGTCCGGATGGAACACATGTTCAAGATGATAATGGAAGAAAGCAATCACGGAATCGAATCTTTTCAGAAGCTACATTTACCTGCCTATATATAAAACAAAGGATGATAAGTAAACAATGCGAACTTTTATTCAGAAAACCATAAATAATTGCGCATTGTATAATAACCATTCCTGAAACAAACCCACAACGCACTGCAACCATTCGCTCCTTTTCTTTCAATGCCTCGCACCTTTTCATTTTATAAAGTTTCGTCCATAATTCCTCCTTTTTTCTTCTGCCACCGATCATAAGATGTCTGAAACATCCTGCTATAGCAGCTAAGAAAGGAGTAAAAACATATGATGTGCAAAAAGTGTCCACTCGAATAAAATCAAAATTTAAAGTTCAGGATTTATCCAAGAATCCAGAAATGGGTGCTATCTATAACGCGACATAAAAAAAATTAAAATGCTCGAATAGCTGAATATAAAAAAAACAAGCTCACATTTAAGCAAGACGACCTACCTATAAGAATCTAATCCGCCTGCGAGACCTTTGGATAGCTGTGATGTCACAGAGTATTCAAGACGAATAGTACGCGCACGAACTTTAACCGATGGCCACATAACCGCTCTAAAGGCAGTAAAATGGTAATAGAATCAAAAGCGATTTACATAGAAAAGACGTCTATAAGAACAGATTCTCCGAACATTACGGAGCTCACTTCCAGTCCTCGTGGTATTTCGTTTTTAGCATCTCAACAATTTCCATTCGACCGTAGCACTTTCGTTACCGGACACGAATCTAGATTTCTACGAAAACTATGCACTACGCCTAGCACGTCTGGAAAAGAAAACCTTGTTAAACGTTCTAGATTAATTCAGGTGAGAATAGCTACACTTCTAGGACACTTTCGCCTCCTCTGACGAATTTCATATGCTGCAGACAAGTAGTTGCATGGACGATGTTTTTCCAAAACCATGTAGAGATCAACTGCGCGATATCGAAAAAGGTAATGTTTCACCATTTACCTAAAGAACAGTCAACACACAAAACACAGTTGCTTATCGTCGACAGCATGCACTTCTCGACATTCTTCACCGCAAATGGACACTTGGATGGCCCATCCTCTCTGTCTGTGCGGGCCCCTTCACAATACATTTTTTTGCACTTTTGTAAATTTAGTCATTGTGGTTCTCTGGAGTCCCGAGGTCAGCCTGGCCAAAGTCCGCTCCAGGCCGATTTCCCATCAGCTGACGTACGTCCCTTCGTTTTAAATGGAATAGCTTTGGTGCTTTGATATCTTATTCCCTGTTGCTTTGTGCCAGTGTTACACTAGAGTATCAAAATTAATCTACGTGTTTTAGTTCTTTATTTACTGCTTACTACAATTCTTATGGAAGGGTATTATGTGAAATCAACCGCAACAATGCTGAGACATTCGCAAAACTTGGACCCGGGGTCACATCGACCCACGATTTCCCTTTCCTGTGGCCCACGCATTGCACACTGTGACACGGAGGCCTCTGCTCTGCGTTCCTATCAACTAGTTTTCTATGTAATGCGCGAGCCCCCGGAAATGGAAACCGCGGTTCGACCTGGCCCGAGGTTCAATTTTTTCGCATATCTCAGCATCGTTGTGATTAATATACGAGTATTCTACCAATGTTATGAACAACTGCAAACAAGTGGCAATGCAGCAAAGTGAGAAATAAACGAAAAACACATGAATAAAAACATGGTCTTGTGTAGTTTGTACTTCTCACCAGCACATTCACAGCACTGAATACCACAACACCTGAAATATTCGTTATCGACTGAAAAAGAAAAACACCAGCAGAAATATATTTTAAGGTATAATTTGCAACACATAACTTAGGCGGCTCGCCTTACAAAGAACCAGAGCGGGTTGTAGCACAAAATCCCTCCAAGTGGTATTTCTGTCAGAGTTTTTCTGTAGAGTCGGGAATGGTGCGCCAAACCGTTCGTAGTGTGTCAGCACATTCAAGTCTGCCTGTTGTCTGGATGAGAAGACGATTTGCTACACAGTGGTTAACCAAACAAGCAAAACAAAGCCCACGTGCCCTCTTTCTCCATCCATTAACACATTATCTTCTTGTTCTTTCTGAGTCTCATCCACACGTGTTTGGAAATCATTACTAACATAGATTGCTTGGTCGGCATTACTAAACATGGCCTAAGAAATACATTACCGTAAAAAGACAGTGATCTGTTCATTCTGAAAAAACGGAAAACGAGCACTCTCCTGCTCTGACGTGGTTATATAAAACTGCTTCAAGAAAACGTATATGCCTTATTACAATCTAAGACAGTTCTACCTAGAAATGTTACAGTTGCCTTTACATTGTGCTTATCCCTATACTCTCGTCACCTCCACGCATCTCTGTGACTTCTACTGCAGAAGTTCGAGAGCTCCGCATTCCAAAAGAGATGGGCTCAATTAACAAACCATTGTCCCCTCTAGACCTAACAATCATCTTCCAATTCTGTGTTTAGAACGAACATTCAGATGGAAATTCACTATGCAGGGACTTCAAGGACCTCACTCACCTCTGTGATCAACTTCAACATCTTCATCTTTCTTTTCATCTTCGTTCTCATCACCTGAATCATCGATCAGGACTAATCCTGGCACGTTTACTGCGTTTCGCTGCCCACTAAATATGTGCTCACAAAAGAACCTGGTAAAACGTCAACCACCACTAAGAATACCTCACCTTCGAAATGATATCCTCTTTCTTCCTCGATTTTTCTCCAAAACCAGCATTCTGCGCATCACTTGGATTGTTTTTCTCCAGAACCAGAGTAGAAGGGAACGGGCTCTCACGATGTTAAAGCTGTACAATTTTGCAACGTTTGCGGCAATTCTGTTGACCTCACGGTAATTTGTTCCACACAGCCAAAAAAAAGATTTATCCTTGCGTTTTGTATTCATACCTGCATCTACATCAAAGTTCTAAGAAGTGCGAAATTGTGGAAACTCTGCAACAAGTGTACGAAACCTGACCTGTTGACGTACACCAACGAAATCTGGATCCGGATGTGCAACGGGCAGTGCGTGCATTTCCACTTCCTCAAGCGTATTCGGTTAGCCGAGTTCCTTATCAACAAAAACCATTCACTTCATCCTCAGACGTGCATCTTCCCAGACCTGTGCGGTCCAAAGT